>JXCR01148676.1:419972-434483 GCA_002079205.1 Phalaenopsis hybrid cultivar | reverse complement strand
AAGTAACATTAGATTTTAAGAATGAGGAAAATATTGAACTATAGAACTATAAAATGATAGCAAACTTACAAAGAATACATTGAGAATGATATGAAATTGGAATTGAGCTTGAGGGACTTATAGGTGACTTGTGATGAACTCGTCGGCATCTACACAAACATGGATATAACCTCCTTACTTGAACTAAACACTTAGAAACCCTCAAAACACTTCTAAGTGAATGGAAAATTCAAGTAGTGTAAAAATTAACTTTAGGAAAACCTCTTATTTTGTGGTATGCAATACATAAAAATACAAACATGCGGAGTGAGAAAATTTACATTCTGAACATGCACAAAAATATTCTAATATAGAAAAGCCGTCATCAGATCGACAACTCAAACGTGCAAGCAGACAAGAATCCTTAAAAATATTGAAATGAAGCATGTGCATTCATCTCATGTTAAATTATTAGTGTAAATAATGAAATTAAGATAATTTTAACCTTGTTCACACATTGCGAGATAATTTTTAAAATATCTTAAAAAAAATGTCTAACGCATCATGTAAAAGCCCTAAAATTATACAAATGTGTTACACAAATGCACTGAAAGGCATACACCCAATCAAAATTGAATTTTTGCGTATGCTTTGATAAACGTGCTTAACATTTAATCATAATATTTGAGAATATTATGTGAACTAAGAAATAAAATCAACTCAAATTCGCATCAATTTGAGAAGTGTGTAAATATTCTTAAAGACCGCTAATTGGAAAAAAATATAAACCTTTTTTCTTTTCAAAATTAAAATTAGATACATGAAGTTAGCTTTTGGAGTGATCTTCCTTAATAGGATAATGTCATAAGTCCTACTTAATTTGATACTTCTCACAAGGATTAGAGTTGCCATGTTTTCAACCAAAATGCAAAATATGAATTATATATAATTCATACTTTGATGATAACTGTTTTTACATAAACCGTCNAAATGTAAATATGAATTATATATAATTCATACTTTGATGATAACTGTTTTTACATAAACCGTGTGAAGCTAACAAGCTGAGAACCATGCCATTCAAGCTTGTTCATTTATCTTCTTAACTTGCTTTCATCAAGCATGAATATGGCTAAAGTTCTAAAATACTATTCATGCTTGTTAATTAATTTAATTAACAAGTTCCAGCCATAAGCGAACTAATCAGTTTTATGTAGGATACTTAATAATATAAGCAAATATTTGCATTAATAANAAATGGGAAACACGTTCTTATTCAAATTAACAATGAAGAAAGTTACATGCGCTTATTTGCTAGAAGGATAATCTGGATGAATAACAGAACAATGAATATTCTGAAATGATTTGTGGATTTTGACCCACAGACGGAACCACCAGTCATTCTGGTTTTGATTCGCCTCCCTAGTATGAAATTTCATTATTTTTCTAAGAAAGTATTGTACTCTATTGCTTCAGCTTATGAAAAGCCGCTCAAGAAGGACATTCCTACTTTTAATCTTTCCTGTCCATTTGAAGCTAGNTATATTTATCTATATATATATATATATATATAATACATTTGCGGCAAAAATGACTTCGTCTCTCTCGCTCTCATTCTGCTAGGGTTCGCCTATGGCGAATCCTGGTTTCTCTAATTCACTGCATCTTCATTGATTTCGTCTTTCCTCGTCTTCGTCTTGATCGCCTGTTTGTCGCGCGTCGCAGCGGCTCGTATCTCATGATTCGGCGGCTCTCACGTAAAGGCGTCGGGCTCGGGGGCGACATTTAAAGGAAGTTTGGGCGCGCTCTTCTTCTGCGGCTCGTTCTCTGTCATCCCGAGAAGCACGGGCTTCTGGCTCCTGTCGTCGCTCGTAGTATTGTGAAAGACGTCTGGGCACGAGCTTTTTTTTGGCTCGAATCGCCCACTGTTTGACTTCCCTTTCGACATTTGCTCTTTCCCTATTGATAACTTTGCTGTCCCACAGCCTCACCTCCCTCTTTTAGGGATGGCTTGGGACAGATCGTATGTTGCTGTCATTGCAGGTGTTCACGCGTTAGGTACACCTAAATCGCCATCTTTTCCTTTTTCATTTGAGTGGGCGGAGGACATCAAGAAGCCTTGTAGGAAGAATGGAAAAACTGATATCTTTTTTACAGAAGACGATGGTATTCAACTTGCTTCCTCCTGTCATCTGAATTTGGTTGGGAAATTTATATATGGTCATTTTTCCAAATGGAGCTCATTCACAAAGAATTTGAACTTATGCAACTTGTTGGAGAGTGAAAAATTGAACTATTAAATGGGAANTTCCCTATTGATAACTTTGCTGTCCCACAGCCTCACCTCCCTCTTTTAGGGATGGCTTGGGACAGATCGTATATTGCTGTCATTGCAGGTGTTCACGCGTTAGGTACACCTAAATCGCCATCTTTTCCTTATTCATTTGAGTGGGCGGAGGACATCAAGAAGCCTTGTAGGAAGAATGGAAAAACTGATATCTTTTTTACAGAAGACGATGGTATTCAACTTGCTTCCTTCTGTCATCTGAATTTGGTTGGGAAATTTATATATGGTCATTCCCCAAATGGAGCTCATTCGCAAAGAATTTGAACTTATGTAACTTGTTGGAGAGTGAAAAATTGAACTATTAAATGGGAGACACGTTCTTATTCAAATTAACAATGAAGAAAGTTACATGCGCTTATTTGCTAGAAGGATAATTTGGATGAATAACAGAGCAATGAATATTATGAAATGATTTGTGGATTTTGACCCACAGACGGAACCACCAGTCATTCAGGTTTGGATTCGCCTCCCTAGTATGAAATTTCATTATTTTTTTAAGAAAGTATTGTACTCTATTGCTTCAGCTTATGAAAAGCCGCTCAAGACGGACATTCCTACTTTTAATCTTTCCTGTCCATTTGAAGCTAGAGTAGTTGTTGAAAGACATCACCTCACCCACTTCTAAGGAAATTAAGTTGGGCACCCAACACCATGGGTATTGGCAAAAGATAGAGATTGAGTCTTTTCTGTCGTATTGTTCGAACTATCGTATGTTCAGCCACTCCAGTTCTCAATGTCACCATATACACCCCTCACCTCAGACCAAAAAATCAAAGTGCTCCGCTAGAGGCTGTGATTCCATCTCATCCCGATCAACACAAGTTTTTGACTCTATTGATCATCAAAAAGATACCTCAGAAGCCTTCAATATCCCCGTAGGTAATATGACAACCATTCATTCCCAGTTGTAGCTCCCCAGTCTTTGGAACCTTCTATCGTGGGGGAGAGATATTCTTCAATACAGGTAGAAATACTTTTGTTGCTTCACTACCGTCTTATCAGGTCCAAAAAGATGTTAATATTACTTAGGCTTATGGGGATCCTGATGTGCAACAACCTACACCTGTCCGACCACCTTTGGAATCTACTGATCAGATGAGTCAATCTTCGGATGAGGAATGACAGGTCTACACATCTAGGAGGAATAAGAAGAATGAAGATCTACTCGAGCTCAGGAATCTGATGGATGATACTTTGGTTACTACGGGCAATGATACTTACCTTACTAATTTGTTAACCGGCTCACTTTTGAGAACTCGAGGCAGGAGGACTAAAGTGGGACGTCCTTAGCATTTTTGTGCCCTTTTGTGGCTTTTTGCTTCTTTGCCTTTATGTATTTTTGCTTTATTTGGGTTTTGTGTGCATTGTATTGTATGAGTTGGGCTTTCTTATAATTCCTCTCATACAACCTTTATGTATCTCTTCCGTATTAATATATTTGCCCTTGGCCTTTTTCAATATATATATATATATATATATGGCAAACTCATTGAAAAAATTTAGTGAGTGGGCGCAAAACCCACTCACAATATATACAACACACACAAAAGGCCAAAAAGTAAGAAGTAAAACCCAAAAAAAGAAAAAAATAACACCGAAAGAAGGCTCCAAAACAACTATTGAAGTGATAAGATGGCATATGAGGACGTATGTGTGGAAAGGATTTTGAATGGAGCGAAGATTTTGCAACTTGTCGCCGCAATACTACCAGTCAATACCCAAATAACCCTTAATTGCAACGTCAAATAACTTTGCTGAAGATTAAATATGTTTGTGATTTGTAAATAAGGGGGGGTTGTTAATCCCATTCCTTAAGGATTAGACCTCTCCCCCTTTTCCTGGTTCTAGGGGCGAAGTCCAACAAACATCTTGTATATGGGTTGTCGTCCGAGACAGTCAATGTGTCATTCTGTATAAGTCTGAGTTCACGCTTTCCTTTGTATCTCTTCTTATATGTTTGAACCTGCCAATCCTCAGTTGTTGAACTTATCATCTAGTCAAAGGAAATCTGTTGATCCAATGATTGTTGAATAGGTGCAAACTGTTGCCCATCATTGGCTTGACACTCTCCCAAGAATAGGGCACCCTTCTGATCAGCTACAATGTGTTGATCCATAGATTGTTGATAGTTGGCAGTTTGTTGCCCTTTTTGAGCTTGACACTCCAAGATTGGAGTGACCGCAACATCAGTGTTTAGAAATTCCGGAATAATATAAGTATCATTTCCCTGCATAATTAGAGAACCTACTACTTCTGCAACAGTATGCGGAGGCTGAAGAGATGAATGATTTCTCGCGGGGGCAAGTGAACCTACAACAACTTTAGCCGGTGGACTAGATTGTACGGATACCACAATGTTATTGGGGTCAGAGATATCCTTGCGATGATCAAGAGTGCCACTAACTTTGAGAACGGAAGGGTTCTCAAGAACACTTGAGGCCAAGTTTGGAGGGATCTCTGGAGGAGCACTGTGCTTTTGTGGTTTTAGATGGGGGTGTAAGTGGTAACAGTGAGAATTGGAATAGCCGAACATACGACAACTAGAGCAATACATAGGAAGAGGCTCAATAACAACCCTTTGTCTATATCCTTGATGTTGTGAGCCTAGCCAAATTTCCTTAGGAGCGTTTAAAGTGATGTCCCTTTTAACAAGCACACTGGCTTCTAAAGGACGGGAAATATTAAAAGCGAAATGTCCGTTTTGAGTGGCTTATCATAGATTGTGGCAATAGAGTACAACATTTCTTGGTTAAAATGATAGAATTTCGGACCAGATAGTCAAATCCAGACCGGAATGTGGTTTCGTCTGTAGGTTAAAATCTACAGTCCATTTCAAAGTTCGCATCGCTCTGTTATTTACCCAAACTAGTCTTCTAGCAAATAAGTGTGTGTAATCCTCTTATTGTTATAGATATAGATATAGATTCAAATGTTATTTCTTCAATATTTATATTATCAAATTCTTATTAAAACTAAATTTATATTGTAATATATGATTCTAACATTTGTATAAGATTGTTTGCTCAATATTTTCACTATACTTATGCCTCTAATAATATAACTATTTTTTAAAGTGCACGGAGCGTAAGAAAATGAATATCATTAACTTATAATAAATCATCACTAAATGATAAATTTATTGAGCTCATAGTGAGATACTTAAATGACTAAGTAGGTAAATCCTCAAGTCATGTTTGTGACAAAATTATTTGAGTTGATCAGGATCTTTTTGAAGAAGTTGAAGAAATATTGCATCAGTTTGGGAGAAGAAGAAGAAGAAGACAACTGATCTCTCCATTTATTATTTGTTTTCTTTGATACAGAAAAATTGTGGAGTNGAAGAGAAATAAACGCGGGAAAAACATCGTCAATACTCCCAAATTCGTATTAAATTCAAAAAAAAAATTCTTTCAACTCGATTCATAATTCCATATATTAGATAGGCATAGAGATCTCCCTATCAAACCACATGAAAGCTCACGACCAGGGTCAACAGAGAGGAGGAAAACAGCCCACAAGGCTCTCGGCCAAGGCAAGGAACAGGGACAAAAAGGCTCCCAACTAAAGCAGGGGACAACTGCCAAGACCCACAACCAAAGGCAACCCAAGGCACAAGCAAACCCCACAGCCACAACAACCCAAGGCACAAGCAAGGCCTACAACCACAACAACCCAAGGCACAAGCAAGGCCCATAACCAAGGGCAACTTAAAGACAACAAATAGAACTTACAGTTAGGATAATAAAGGGGGCCTAAAAGAATTAANCAAATTATTTCATGTGATTTACCACTTTTCCTTCTTTGCCTTTTCTATTAGTTCGATCAAATTTCCTCTATGGTATATGTTTTGCTCTTTGTTCTCATGACCAAATTACATCCCTATTTTTTGTTACCTTTCTTCCATTTCAATGTGTGTCCTTTGAATTATCTTTGTTATATAATTTATTTATTTATTTTTATATTTTTCTTTTTTTTTATTATTTTATTATTATNTTTTGTTACCTTTCTTCCATTTCAATGTGTGTCCTTTGAATTATCTTTGTTATATAATTTATTTATTTATTTATTTTTATATTTTTCTTTTTTATTATTATTTTTTTATTATTTTTTTTATAGGTTATGAAGCATAAGGTACAGGTGATTTAATGATGTTTTGTGCTAGGAAGCTATACTTTACTGCCTAGAATTGCTACCAACTGAATAAATATTTAAGTTACATTCAACAAAGCTATGCTGGAGTAAGGCTAAATCAAATATTTATCATGGTGGCAGTTTTACCTTACAGTTTCTTTTTTTTTCTTAATTTGCATAAAACAAATATAGAAGATAAGAAACCATTGGTAAACTCAACTGACGCGACAACTATCCTGGGCTGAACCTTGGATAGGTTCAACTAGGGATGCAGGGGTTTCAGCCAGCCAAATTGGTTAGGTTAGGACAGCCGCCCAAGGGGAGGGGTCTCCCTCTCCTAGTTATCTATTGCTATATATATGTATTCTCTCTGTTTAGGGTTCAGTTTTGGTTTCAGATGTTTTTATCGTCGGCGTCTTTACCCTTACTAGGGTTGTATCTGAGGATAGGTGGTGCTCCAACTGTATCCTGCTTTAAGTTTGTGATTACCTCCACTTATTTCCTGTTTTTTCTCTTCACCTGCTCGTCACCATCCTTCCTGCGCCCCTCCTGATTGCTGCCACCATCCTTGTACCCTCCCTTGCTCCAGCCACCTGCTACTTTTTGCTGTCTAGCCGCATCTCTATTCATTATTGCTGCTGGTTGCTTTCCAGTCACCCGTCCCAGCACCACAACAGCCTCCAGCAACCCATTAGTTGTGCAGCCGCACTCCTACCACCTCCAATTCCCTATTTCTACTAATTCAGCAGCAGCCAATTACTTTCGTCCTCACCATTGGTGTCTCTATTGTTTTTGTTGTTAATTTTCTTATTTTCAAGATTTTTTTTCTACCCCTTTTGAAATATTTTCATTCTTTTGCAATTTGGGTTAACTCTGGTATCATTTGGTATCAGAGCTAGCATAACACTANTTTTCATTCTTTTGCAATTTGGGTTAACTCTGGTATCATTTGGTATCAGAGCTAGCATAACACTAGTTCTATTCTAGTTTTTCTAGCCTACCAACATATCTCCACCTCAAAAATTTTCTTTCCTATCCTCAAATATCCTTTCTAATTTCACAAATCTAAATCGTAACCATACCAGCACAGTGATACATGCCCAAGCCTACTCAGAAAGATGTACAACGAAAGATCCGTTAACTACAGCAGAATTAGACCTAAAAAGTCTTGGGCATGTTTTATAAAAATGATCATAATTTATTAGAATCAATCGAAAATAGGACACTCAATAGGATGCAATGGAGAAAAAGGATTTATTTATTGGAACCCACCTAGTGGGATAAAGGCTTGTTGTTGTACAAAAATGACAGCGATGGATGATATGACATAAGTACGGCTCAAAATGCTTTGAAAATATTGAAAGTTATCAATCGTCGCCTGGCTCGTGAAGCAGAGCACAACAATGCAATTAGAATGTTAAATGTACAATTCTTCTTAGCTCATGTTAATTAGATTTAAGGTTTAAAAAATAATAAAAAAATCTACCTAAGAAATTGAGAAAAATGAATGTTAGAAGTACCCAAGACGAGCCTTCATAACTGACACATCAACAAACTTTCATCATTCGACATGATCTCGTGGCATGACATGAATCTCTTGGTAATTTTTTGAGCAGTAAATGGTAGCATCATCTAAAGCTCAATTTGAGCAAACTTATAGTCAAACTGACTGACTCGACGAAACGGACCCAACGATTATAAAATTGGCCTGATCTCAGTCGAACCAAGCCTAAATGAAGTCATTAAATCACTTTTAGAAGCTTTCCCAACTTAATTAGAAGGTCCAACATATCTTGAATCTGGCAAGCTTATAGTTACTTCGAGCATCTTGACAAGATGAATCAATTGAGCCTAAGGCCGCTCAAATTTTATATCATTAAGGCACTCAAATCTCTATCGAGAGCCATCCAATCAAGGGCATATCTCCGAACACTTCGATCAGAGTGGTCTGGATTCTTTTCTTTTTGACATCCTGAATTATATAAATAGTGCCTTACTCCCATTTTTAGAGGGGAATTAGATCTTGATTAAGTGGAAGGCTAGAGCATGGAGAAATGGGAATTGAATTCCAAGACATGGCACTGACGATCCGGTGAACTCCTACTTCTGAAGTTGCCAATCATTGTTGGTCGGCCACTGCTGTCCGCTGCTTATGAAGAAGCAACCTACGAAGCTGAGTCATGGAGAAACCTACGAAGTAACACATCATACCGAACGTCGCATCGACCATGAAGACGGTGGACCGAAGCTCCAACAGTGACTCTTTGTTGATTTCTCCCTACCATAGGGCAACGAGCTCTTCTACGTACCGATGTTGTAACTCGAGAAGATGTGTAACACTTCCCCGCATATGGTATAAGGTGTTGTACCTGTAATTACCAACTCATAGTGAAACATGTCAACTGGGCAAGATGCCTTGATTTTTTTCCCTTTACATTTTTTTCGATTAAAACATTTTATGACCCTGTTGGTTGTCTTCTTTCATCTGAGTGTGTGCTGGATTTTCGTACAACTTTAAGACAAGAATTTATTACTTTATATCTGCGAATTTTCTAGCACTCATCAATAATAATGCTGCGACTTCATTTAATGAAACGATAGTAATGACAAACAACTTAAACAATATCATGTAAGTTTAGCTAGAAACATATCACTCATCAAACTAAATCAATTATTGTCCATTTTGCAAGACGGATTTTGTTGATACATCTAAAACATCAAAATTACTCCAAAAAAAGACATTTATAGAAAGATTCAAAAATCAACTTCGGTGAGATAATGACAAGAAAATAGAACTTCACCAACCTAATTTTTTTACTCAATTAAATTTGAATTTTTTTTTTTTAAACTTAATAAAAATGTCCATCCCAAGTGGTTCTATCCCATAAATATGACCAATCACCAATATCGTTATCCAATCCTTATCAAATTCAGCACCATAGTTTTCTCT
This sequence comes from Phalaenopsis hybrid cultivar, assembly GCA_002079205.1. Classification (NCBI taxonomy): domain Eukaryota; kingdom Viridiplantae; phylum Streptophyta; class Magnoliopsida; order Asparagales; family Orchidaceae; genus Phalaenopsis; species Phalaenopsis hybrid cultivar. Next base: position 425,076 of record JXCR01148676.1, on the reverse strand, counting down.
TCTGTTTCCTACATATGAGTTGTCCAATTTTAATTTACAAAAAAAAAAAAGACTAAAATAAAAAGCCAAAATGAAACTCTATGCTCATCTACTTAGATATTTTTCTCTAAAATCCTAAAACCTCGCTGCTTTCTCTATTTACTATCTCCTTTGCCTAGCCACATCCATCTCACCAACCATAGTGCCTATTCTCTTCAACTGTCTCGCTCTAGCACTTGTTTGAGCTCCTTTATTTGCAAGCTATGAACTTGCATCTCCTCACATTCTTATCCAAAACCTTCAGCAACACAAAGAAGCCAAGAAGCTAACATGAGAGTTTTTTGGCCAAGGCTTTGACATGGCCGATTGCATGCGAAGAATGAGAGTTCATGACCTCCATTGATCAAATACTCAAGCATTGACCAACCCATTTCTACTTTTACCTGAATTCTCGAAACTTTCCATGATAGAGAGGAGAGGAGCTTGTGATGGGAACTTGTTGGCAATGCATCAACAAACTCGCTCCCATCTTTTCCCATCATTGGCCCTTCAAATGCAAGCAATCTCTTGTGACTCAACCGATATCAAGCCAGTCACCATCGACAAATCCCTTTTTCGCTAATTTTTTTCTATCCTTTATGACTACCAAATCCCAGACTCCCTCTCTGACATATTAAACTACAATTCATTGCCAACAGCCACTAATATTTTCACCCAGGTTATCCCTAACACCGCTAAAACTTCGAATCCTTCTTCCTTACATTAATTCGAGCAACAATTCACACATTCGCTAGCTTCCTTTTTGTGCAAGCTCATCACTTGTGAAATCATTGATGAGTCTTTAATCTCCGAACTAGTAGCCTCCTACACTAAAATATTGAAAAACTTTTAAATGACATCAACTAACCACTCTAAACCATCCATAACTGCAATTCATCACCACAAAATCAGTCCATATCTAAAGTTAGCCAAACTTTTCCTCCAATCTCTGGTGACTTAACCCTTAAGACCTCCATCCAAAAATCTCCCCACTCATTCTTTGCCATTTCTCTCTAACTTTCTTTCTCTTTCCTTCTAATTCATTTTTTCTTTCTCTTTCTTAAATTAGAGAAAAAGAAAGTTATTTCTAAAAAAAAAAGAAAAGGAGAAAAAAGAAAAAAAACAGAAAAAAAAGAATAAAACAAAGAAAGAAGGGGAAATTCAAAATTAAATAAATTGAAAAAAAGATGTGTATTTGATTTAACGGTCCTATAATAACCACCTCAATGATCGTAAATGTAAAATGGTAACTTGGCAAAGGTAACCATTGCACTAGGCATAGATACCCGTGTACATTATTTCTATGCAGTGGAAAAATTCAAACATTGGTACTCATGTTCTGGAAGGAATCCCTCTAGATACATAGGGAGGTTGTCAAAATTTCAGTGACTAAAGAAAAAAAAATCAATAGAAGTATAAAATAAAATTTCAGTGAATAAAGAAAAAAAAATCAATTGAAAGGAACTTTATGGATATAAAGGCAACTAAAATGAAATTAAAACAACCTAAAAGTATAAAATAAAATTTCATTGAATAAAGAGAAAAAACCAATTGAAAGGATCTTTATGGATATAAAGTTAACTAAAATGAAAAATTAAGAACGTAAAAATTTAAAATAAAAATGAAATAAAATTCAAATTGAGGTGTGTTGTCAAATTTAAAGAGAAATGAACTTGAGGTTGGATTTACAAGGGACTTGATAGCTCATCTATGAGCAAGAATTAAACTTGATAGCTCTCCTGCGAGCATAAATAGGACCCCTTGTTGACTACTAAAAACTATTAGAACCATGAATTGCTTGCACATGACTAGAGGTTCTAAGGAGTACCCTTGTAGGGTCCATCTAATCATTCATATGAACCAAATGCTAGCATGCCAACATTGCTTTGAACCAAAATAAAGTTATAACTCCCTAAAATTGCCACCAAGTCTATATTAGGTATTTGCAAGCAAATGAAGTTAAGCATTGAGTTTTAAAGGAAATGCTATGCTCACTTTTCTATGATGATGCATTGGCACAAACAATATTTGGGCATTTTAAGTCATGTAAGCACACCAAAAGACACTTGCATCTTTTAAGAGATATCAAATCATTAAAAGCAAGTTATTGCATATGGGCTTTAATAGGATTACCGATATCTAAATTCAAAAGTAAAAATGCAGTGTGCACCAAAATGTAAACTCTCTATTTCTTGCCTACACGCTCAATGTAATGTTAGCACAGTCTATTGCGCAATGAATTTTCAAAGTGAATTCAAACAATGTGTAAATTACAAATCATATCTTTTTCGAGCAAGTTGGCACAATTGAAAAAAATTAATGTAAACAAATTCAATTGAGTATTTTGTTGATGGTTGTGTTGAAAACCAATCCCAACTATTGAGGTTCCTATTTTTAAAATATCATTAATCCTAAAGCAACTTCTTTTGAGCCTGCATTCTAATAGAATATGATAACTCAAAAGAACCTACAAAAATACAAAAAAAAAAATAAAAAATAGTAAATAAAATTAAAAAATCTAGAGGAATTTATTCTTGAAGTTAATGCAATCATTCATCTATACTTAGTATTAGTTTGATGAGGATGATAAATTTAAAATAATCTATGCTTACAAAGGGCCAATGCCGTATTAAACATATTCATTGTTTAAAAAATCGCTTTAGACACACCCCTCAAAGCACTCCTGAACCGAGGCTCAATAAAAAAATGCCCTAAGGCTTGAGCTCATGTTGTTAGTAAGGTTTATGCCCTTTTTGCTAAGATATGTCTCATGACCTTATGCCTCAAGTTATTTGAGGTGGCGCCTCAACAAAGTTATATAAAAAGGTATGTTATATTATATCATACTTATATCTAATATACCCTTTCAAAAGAGTTTACAAGTAAGTTACACACAATTAAATATCTAGTTGTGTTATTAATTTATTAGTTTATTTTAAATTCCATGAAATCCAATGTTAACTGAAGTATGAAACAAGAAAAATATAGTGATTGACAGAGTTTAGAAAATGTTCATGTGACAGAATTAGGGGATGATAGAAATATTACATCCTTAAACTCATCTGAAGTTGTTGAAAGTAATGATTAAGCTGCTATAGATCGTGGNTATATATATATATATATATATATATATAGCTGTGTGTGCGTGTGTGCGTGCGCGCACGCGCACGCGTCTGTATACATATACATTTATACCACCCAAACCTTTCACATTAGATCAAAAATATACTTTTAGCTTTCTAAAGTGAAATACACATTTTCATGCATGCATAGGACTATAGGCAAGGTGGCATATAGGTAAAAATTGAAGTTTAGGCCATATATACGTAACTACAAAGGAATTAAGTGGTATGTATGTAAACCTTCCTAGATTGAAATGATATCCTTACTACAACAAACACAAGAAATAAACAGGGAAGAGTTTAAAGCATCAACGTGATTAGAAATTTGTGAGCAAGAGTTCATGAAATGAACAGGTTAGAATTAAATCCTTCAAAATGACACGAAAACAATAAGTTGGGGACAATGGGCAAAAACAAGGAGAAATCAAGTTTAAAATTATTTAAGATTTTAAGTACTCCTTTTGGCTCTCTGCCAGAATGTAGGTCCAAGCTTACCTAAATGCTGCTCAAATCCTGCTACAAAAAAGGCCCCAAGCCTCTTTTAATTTCCACTAAACCATAGGATGCAATGGTCGGCCAAGCTGCTCCAAGTACATTCAATGAATATAGCAGAAATTTCTAAACATCAGGATGGGCAAACAGCACATTCCATGATAGATTTCTTCAGCATGGCACAACTCCAAAGAGAAATGTTTCTTGTTTTAGCAGACAATAGAAGACAATCATCTGCACAAGCAATTTTAGTAGAAAAAGGGAAGGAGAAGAGAGCCATTGAGTGGGGTGAAGACTCAACTTTCTCTCAAAGATCTCTTATTATATTAGGATTATATTTTCTCATGTTGGTCTAATAGAATATTAAAATAGAACAATACATGGCAAAATATGTAGACCTAGCGCATAAGAAAATTTGTGAATTGTCCTCATACTGATAACATTTTGTACTTAGGCATGCCGCAATAGATCAAATATGTATATAAATTCCTATGGGAATGTTAGCTAATATTAAATAACTAAATCATTCCTTATGATTTGTGTATTCACAAGTGTTCATTGAAGTTAGATTTTTTTTTCTTTTTCATTCCAAGCACAAATATTAATTGTTTTTTAACATATACAAACAAGTCTTTAATTTCAATAATCCTTTAGTGTGGGTCCCAATACTTGTTTTCTTGGAGAGTCAGTAGGGAAGTCTTATGATTAGATCTTAGGCTCTAGAGGGACAGACGAACTTCACCAAAAATGAGGTCAACAGCCATAAGAACTCGTCCCATAATGTCATCAGCTTAAAGGGATGTATACGGGCAAATGCAAAGAAATAGAGATTACCTACAAGATAATTTTGGCCAACTTAAATAAGTAAGAATTTAATTGCTCCGGACAAACAGATTGAAGTCCATTGGAAGCAGACAAATTGACTTGGCAAAGTTGCAACGATTTCATTTCTCTACCATGGTGTTGTAATGATTTAATGATTTTTATCCATGAATCTATTGAATATGAAAGAATATAATGATCACTTCAATGTGAAATCTTCATCAAAGACAATTAGTGAGCCAGATCAGCAAGATTGAATGCTTCCTCAAGTCAAAAGTCGTGTAAGTGTGACACCATAATGCTGCATTTCAGTAAATAGAAGTTAAATCGTTTATGTCCAATCAAGAAATAATTGTCTACTAATTTATGCGTGCGTAGTGCTAATTTTGTCTTTCATTCAAATTTATGAAACAAATTATATTTTTTTTTAGATAGAATGAGTAATTTAATTTAAAAATTGACCTTTTAAGTTAAAATGAATATTTTTATGCACAACCTTATTAAAAAAATTTAGGAAGTATAAAGAAATATTTTTATATTACTTTTATTGACAATTTATGAATATTGATAAAAACTCTAAATTCTTCATGAGTTATAGTTTTCCAATTTTTCATAAATGAGTCCCAAAATTATGCAAACGAGAATATATA
>JXCR01148676.1:385434-419689 GCA_002079205.1 Phalaenopsis hybrid cultivar | reverse complement strand
TATATATATATATGTCTAGTATTACATAAGGTGCGGTCTAGGCAGTAAGACTCTGCTGCTTGAAATATAGTAATCTGGAGCATTTTATGATTTATTATGTAAGTGAAGTCGCTATTCCTCTATATATTCAGACACATCCTCCTCTTCCATAATTATCAGATTTGAAATCTGTCATTTTATTAAATATTTTATTATTAATCTTCAATTATATTATTTAGAGCTATTCTCATGATTATAAACCATGGAAGCAAAAAAAAGATTTATTGGCAAATATTTTCTAGGTAATGAATTGGAAATTGTAGGACTTACAATCCTTAGCAAAATAAGAAATGCTTATAAATGGAGAAAAAAGAAATAGCCTAGTTACATTTAATCAAAGTTGCTCATTTGAAATTACAATCTTATTTGGCAAGAACCGCCACTACTTAAAAAATATAATATAAGAAGCTTTATTCTAAGAAATAAGATAAAACAAAATTATCCATTACGTTAATTATCCATCTTCAATTAAAGAAGATTATCTATATGCATGTGGGCTTAGCCATGCTATGAATATGCATGAGCACTTACAGGTATTGATTGCTTATAAGCTTTTTTATATTTTGTCTAGGAGATATCATTTATAATGTAGTGATGCACACATTATCACACATGTATTTGTGTTGATTAAGTAGTATACAAATTGAGTTTGAGTTATTGATCTTATGAGTAATATGTTATTTCTTAAAGAAATTCAATTACTAGTTTATTAATCCTATGTTTAGTCCAAAATGTTTCAATTTTTGAGATTTTAGCTGTTTCTAAATCATAATCTCGAAATTATAGACTAAAACTAAATGTGAAAGATTTTTCAATGGTTTGAAAATCTCCTTTAAATTGGTTCAATAAAGCCTAAGTTCCTCCAAGTGATTCTCCACATGTAGTTGTCACTCGGGACCTTATACTTCTCACTCTCTTCCGAGATATAACAAGCGTTAGAGTTCCACATTAGAGTTAAGTTCCTTTAACCTTGCAAGAACTCCTAGATATCCACTTTCCCTAAAAGGATTGCAAGAATATAATGGTAATATTCATATTCCATTAATCTCTTCTATTTTAACTTAGTTGTGCTTTTAGTATTTTTCTGTTAATCTTGATTTACAACTAATTTATTAATCCAAATGGTCAATTTGAATGTAAATTAAGACTTGAAGGTAAAAATAATAACTTTAAAATCTTCACTAGTTTCAAGCATTGAGCACTGATTAATCTGGAATTTAAAGATTGCTAACTTAAAGGAGTGAGAAATTTTAAGTGCTATGCATGATTTGAAACCAAAACATGAATTGCATTGAATAATTCAAACTAAAGTACAAAGATAAGAGAATGTAAAACCAGATAAACGAAATCTTTATTCCTAAGACTCAATCACCACATGTACTAGAAAAATCTCACTCACGATCACTCTTTAATACTTCCTCAAACTTTTCACATATTTATTCACTCCTTGGGTAATTCAAGTGGCTTCTAAGAGAATCCCCAATTGTCAATTCGTGAGTTTTTATCCATATTGTCACAAAATAACATAACCATCTTATTTCAGTGGCTAGCGTCGGAGAGAACTGAGGTCAGGCACAGTAGTGGAGGGTTTAAGCCCTACATTTTGTGACTCCAAAAATTCAATCTAGAGCATTAGGTGTGGCAGTGCTGCTTCATTTGGGCTTTAGAGCTTTGCCTTCTCAAGTCATAGTGTCGGATTTTTGGCTAGAAATTACCTGCTTTCGACACCTAGACATCAAATATTTGGTGGTGGTGCTTTCCTTCTACTGCCGAGGCATTTTCTTCGAGCACTAGGGCGACAATACTCATATTACTTAATTTGCTCAAAGTGCTCAAATTTTCTATATATACTACACGTAAACACAATATACCAAAAAAGTAAAAATGACACAAAATATGTAATAAACATATTGTATCACAACAACATATTTTACTCAAATCTCTACTCCCAAACATTATTTACCTTCAAGTAATTTAATATCAAAAATTAAACTCTTGAGGTTTTTGTGGTAGCTTTTAACTTATGATTGTATTGTTCTTTAAAAATATAATGAATATATTAATAAAAGCACACAACATAATTTAATTATCAAATAAGTATAACTCAATTGGCTTATCAATCAAATAATCTTAATTTAGTTATTTTTATTTTAAATATAATATTTCAAAGTTTAAACACGTAAGCTTTTTGTTCATCTAAATTTAGAAAAACAATTCATACCGGTTTTTGATTTATTATAGACTTATTCTTAAGCTTCTCATTTGCTCATGGATTTCCCTCTTTTAAACTTTAAGCCATTTCTTTTTCTTCATTTCCATTTCTTTTTATTTACAATTACTAATATCTAATTAAATATTATTTAACAATTTTGAATATTAACTCTTCTAATTAAAATACTCAATTACTTCCCATTTGTTATTACAAATATTATAATTCTAAAAATACTAACTTTTAATTAATTTTTTATATTGTTAACTATTGAAACTAATATATTTGAATAATTAATTTTATTTGCGGTCAATTTATTTATAAAATATGAGTTCCCAAAAATAAATTTGAAAAAAAATTATTTTTCACTGTCCGATCATCTGTACCTTCCTTTATTAATTTCAAGCTCCAAATCAAATCGTGGCACTCTTACAAACTATTTTCAAATTCAACTCATATATCAAAATTCATAACATGCTTTTTATTTTTATCAAATCCTTTGATGATTTAATCATTATAAGCCAAAACATATGGGTTAAATATTTCAAAAAAAAAAACCCGAATAATTTATTTATAAATAACAATATTTAAGGTGGAATATACGAAAATATCCCAAAAATAAATTAAAAGACTGAAGGTATTATATCCATATAATTATCCCTTATATTATGCATAATTTATATAGATAAAATACATTCCACACAATCTCCCATAATTGTATCTTAGATTTACTTGCATGTTATTCAGAATATTGACACTAAGCACTGAATGCAGACTTTATTTCTTCCTTGACATCTCGTAAACATAGCTTAAGATGACCACTGCAGCGGCGACGGCAACTCCAACTGCACTCTGCGCCAATACCGTACTCGTCTTCACTTCACTCTTTGTACCCTTTGCAATTGATGGTGGAGTGAAGCCTAGTTCCGAAAGTTTCTTGTGTGATTCAGCATAATCCTTGAAGAAAGCTTCTTCATCCTACAGCAAAATAGACTTGCATGAATAACAGAATCTATGTATTTTAAGAATCTAACAACTAAAGTTTGAGATTTCCATTTATAACACCATAGTATTAAAAATCTACTGATGAAAAAGTTCATTTCATTTTTAAAATGTTAGTATATATGAGATGTCAGAATGTACGTAACTATGAATGTTTAGATGTTAGATATTTAAATATATAAGAGTTATGTGGTACAAAATAACTTTTGCACGGCCCTAAGTTTTGATCCCATAGTTCAAAAAAGCGGCGGCGGTTTTGAAAACGTCGTCTTTGTGTTTGGTTCGTGCGTCTCTCGTGCGTTTTTGAAACCGTGTTTCACTGTTTAGGCTAAACAATGAACGCAGGGCTATAGGTGTGTATCTCGTTTGGGGCATACTATTTTCCTTTGCTGCCCTCGCTACTCTCGGTTGCCCTGGTTCTTCGCTCAATCTATCGTGCCCTAGCTACCGAGAAGGTGTAGTCTAGTAAAAAAAATTTGTGCTCCCTCCTCTCCTTCCTCTCCTTCCTCTTCTTCTTTTTCTTTCCTTGTCTTCTTTTCTCCTCTCCCCTCTCGTCCTCTCTCGATCTGTAGTTTCTCCTGCGAGAATGATTTTTGTGTTTCATGGCTTTCTGGTGTGATACATGTTTGCGGTTCATTACTTTTAGATCCATAAACCTCAACATTGTGTAAGTTAGAAACAGTTGTTTTAGGGTTTTGTGGCTTGAGATCTTTGAGGTTTTTCAGAAACCTTATTTTTACATATGCTCATACATTTGTATTCGGTTTAATGCCAGAAATATTTGGTTGTTTACATATTTTTACATTTGCTAGAAAGATGTTGTGCCCTAGCTACCGAGAAAAATGTATTTTTACATCAGTTATTTGCTATTTGATGTTATTGATGCGTTGGAGAAGTGGAAAAATTGATACTTCTCAATTTTTGATATGGTAGGTACTCCAAATGTTTGGTTAATTTATATTTGGTACTTATCAGTTTTTGATGTGCCGAGATTCATAGGCCTCACTAGAAACAACTTCATTGTTGCATTGTTGTTTTTTATCCTATATACATTCATAACTTTTTGGTTTGTAGAAGGTTGGTAGCAATCTATCTTTAACATACATGCCCTCTTTCGTTTGCATATAAGGTATATTTATTTTTTTTTACATACATGTCATCTTACCATCCGTTTATATCACAGTAAAAAATGAAAAAACCTAAAGAGGTCAGATCATCGGCCATGTGGGATAGAGAGACTACTAATATATTTTGTGATCTCTGTTTAAGGGAGGTCGAGTTGGGAAAAAAACTCATTACCTATTTTAATAAAGAAGGTTGACAGAATCTCACGACTAAATTCAAGGAATTAACTGGAAGGGATTACGATTGGATGAAACTAAAAAATAAGTGGGATCAATTAAAAAAGAACTTGAAAATTTGGAAAGAGCTCAAAAGGGGATCAACTAGATTGGGATGTTATCCACTAAAGCGAACAATTAATGCACCTAAGAAATGGTGGGCAGAAAAGTTAGAGGTAATTACATGACTATTTTCACATATTTTCAAAGTGAAATATTTTGATTATTGAATACATTTTTCTTGTTACTACAGGCAGTGTCAGCGGCGAAAAAATTCAAATTGACTGGCATTGAACCAGCTTTGGAGGAGAAGTTGGATGGTATGTTCACTGGCGTTGTAGCAACAGAAGCTCATGCTTTCACCCCAAATGAGCAGGGTTTTGCCATCTTAGCACAGGATATGGAGACCGAGCATATAGGTGACTCAGGAGAATGTCCCAGCCAAATCCACACAGATGTTCAATCCACTGGTGGGACAAAACGTCCTCGACCTGAATAAAAGAAAAAAAGTTTCACATTTGTTAGAGGTACTATTGAGACATTGCTTGAAACCTGTAAAACAAAGTCCAAACCGACAAAGGACAATACAATTCAGGAGTGTATACAGATCCTTAACACATATCCTGGTATTAAAGCAGACAAAGCTATATATGTAAAGTATGTGAAGTTGCTAGGGAACTCAACTCGCGGACAGTTCTTTGCGACTTTGGACCCAGAATTCCGACTTGTCTACTTGGGTTCTTTCATGAACGATTGACTGTTATTTACTGTATCTTCATTGCTACTGTCATATCTTTGTACTATTTATGTGGACTCTTCTCTATTTATTTCTTATAGATGCACATTTGGTTATCTTTGATTGTGTTATGTATTTTATTTTTTCAATCATGTATATGTCGTATATGTATCGGCCATTGTCACATATTATTTATTAGCTTGTTTAAAAACCTATCATTTTTCATATTTTATTCAATGGATGAAGAACAAGTTAATCAAAACCGCATTGTTGCTCTCATCCTTACATTGTTATACCATTACTACCATGTATATGTTGATCGAAACTCATGCATGACGTCGAGTAATATTGATGATAGATGGGTCAGGGAGTTATTACATGGTCGCCCGACACATTTTGCAAACATGTTCCGTATGAAAAAAGTAATATTTTTGGATCTGCTTAACCAATTTCGGACCTTTCATGGATTGCATGGTTCATCAAGAACGACAGCTACAGAAGTGTTGGCAATTACCCTGTACATTTTATCACATAATGAATCTTTTAGAGAAGCAATGAAACGGTTTCAACATTCATCAGAAACCATCAGGAGATATTTCTCAGTTGAGTTGAATGTGCTAGTGAGTCTGGCATGTGAATAGTCACGCCAAAGGATCCAACGTTCCAGTCCATTCCCACACATGTTGCAAATGACCCTCGATACATGTCGTTCTTCAAGGTGCTTCCCTAATATAAATTTCAGTTACTACAATGGTACACGTGTGATTTTCTTATTAAGTATTTCGTGCACCACAGGACTACATCGGAGCTATAGATGGAACACATGTCGATGCACGTCTGTCTGGCACAGAGAAAGTAGCATACATCGAACGTTGTGGATCCCCAACACAAAATGTGATGGCAGGATGTGAAGATAGCGCACATGACAGCCGTGTTTTCAAGTTTGCCTCTAGAAACAGAAGATATGGTTTCCCTTATCCACCACCAGGTATGAGAGTCATATTTCACTTTTGAGCATATGAATTGCTCTAAATCTGAATCACAAAAAACTAAACAGGGAAACACTATTTGGTCGATGTGGATACCCTTTACAAAGGGGATATCTGAAGTCATATCCATATACAAAATATCATATCCCTGATTTTGAAAGATCAAGCGAAGTTGCACGAGGCAAAAAAGAAATATTTAACAAAAGACATTCGTCCTTGCGCGGTGTCATCGAAAGATCATTCAGGATATGGAAGAAGAAATATGTTATTTTACGTGATATTCCAAATTATCCATTTTCAAAATAGGTCCAGATAGTAGTGGCCACAATGACAGTACACAACTTCATTTGACGACATCACTCCATAACAAATGTAGAATTTGCTGTCGTTGAAAAAGATTTTCTGCAGATCCCACATGAGGCATTTGAATACCATGTGGGACGTACCATACCTCAAATCGAAATAGATTTAGTAGAGGCACACACCCTAGATGGTGAAGGTGCTTCGGAGATGGTAGTTTTGAGAGAACAAAAAGCATATGACATAAGCCAATTAATATAGACGATTGTGACATCTACTGTTTGATCGAATTAATCGTATTATTCAGAACTTGATGGTTGTAATATTTTAATCAATTTGGGAAACACATTATAATGACCCTGTTAATTTTATGAGTTTCTCGTTATGATCCAAACCTGAGTTCCTTTCTTTCTTATGCAACAAGCAATATTGAATGTTAATTATTACTGATTATGATCCAATATTCATTGTTCAATGAGTTTCTAATTCTGATTATGATCCATAACTGAATTCTGAAACTGGATGGTGTCTCTCTTTGAAGCACCTTGAATGGCCCTTCTTTCAAGGAAGTCTGGGCAAGTGATGTGCCGCCGTGAGCTACCGTCCTTGCGACTAACGTCACGACAGCCACATAGCTACGGGCGGCAATTCTACAGGTGCCCGCGGTGGGGACACGGACGGGAAGACTGCAATTTCTTCAGATGGGCCAACAAATGGACACCGTCGCTCGAAGTTCGATGGTGTCACAACTTGAGAACATCGCTTGTGGTTCAATTGCTTCCGTTTCTACGATATCTCAGTCAGACAGGTTTGCACAGAATTCTAGGGTGTCAAAACCAGACAACATTCGTCGTGATATGCTTTTACATTTTAAAGTCAATATTGTCATTTTTTTCCTTATAATTTTAATATATATATATATAGGCCTCATACTCCATATTAATATGTGAAGGTGTATTTTACTTTTGTATATATAACTGTGCTTCTTTTATGTGATCGAAAATATTTGAGTTATATAAATGTAACTCAACTATTTTGTATTTTCATGTCATAACATTTGAGCTTTAATTTTGTTGATAAAATTACAATTTCTAACTGTACTGTAATTTCTAACTGTGCTTCTTTTATGTGATCATAAATATTTGAGTTAAATAAATGTAACTCAACTATTTTGTATTTTAATGTCATAACATTTGAACTTTAATTTTGTTGATAAAATTACAATTTCTGCGTGACAGATTGTTCATTTAACTAAAAAAGTCTGGAAATAAGCTGTTTACAAAATGCACAAATCAAACAGCTAAACAGTTTATCCACAAGAATGGCAGAATAGTCATTTATCCACAATCAATTGTTTTCCAAACGCACAACCAAACAGTCAGTCAGCTTATCAAAATCAGCTTATCATAAGCAGATTATCTGGATAAACTGCTTATCAGCAGAAGCTGGATAAGCTGCAGCTGCCCCAAATAGACCCTAAGTTAAAGCTTTAGTAAATGTTTTACAACAACCAGCAGATATGCGCTATGTAATAAGATGATGAAATGTTATATAGCAGTTATCTAATACTGCCCACTAACGCTAGAAACATTTGGTCTGTTGGGTTATTCGGGATTTCGTAAAATAATGAAAGATAATGAAATATACATTACTATACGATACAATATAAAGAAAATTTTCTTACATAGGATTATGCTTTAATATAAACTTTAAAAAGAAAAACATTTGGAATCTAAGTTCCTATAATTTCAAGGTTTTTTTAGTAAAATATAAATTGAAACCAGAAGTACAGAACTATAAGTATTTCAACGTGGCTGAATACGAAACTGAATTTTTAAACATTGCCAGCAGCATCGATGCGGAGTTAAATAGAGTGCAGAACCCCCCAAAAGNTAAATTGAAACCAGAAGTACAGAACTATAAGTATTTCAACGTGGCTGAATACGAAACTGAATTTTTAAACATCGCCTGAAGCATCGATGCGGAGTTAAATAGAGTGCAGAACCCCCCAAAACAATCTGCATGTTTAAAAAATACCTTTGCATATAGTTCAACGTAAGGACGGAAAGCTGGATCTTCAACCAAGACCTTGTCAGTGGGAAGCTTCAGTAGCCCCGCTGATTCTCCTTTCAGCAGTTCTCTGATAAAAAAAAAAGGAAAAAATTTATTAATGTGGACCTTTAATGCCATATTATTGATTGCTTAAAAAAGCTTTTCATGTTTTCTTACACAAAAANAAGACCTTGTCAGTGGGAAGCTTCAGTAGCCCCGCTGATTCCCCTTTCAGCAGTTCTCTGATAAAAAAAAAAAAAGGAAAAAATTTATTAATGTGGACCTTTAATGTCATATTATTGATTGCTTAACAAGTTTTTCATGTTTTCTTACACAAAATAAGAATTGTCAAACTTGAGGGGCTCATTTGTCCAAGCACCTTCAAATCCTGACCTCTCGGGGTGAGCCCTCCCCTAAAATAAACAAGAAAGATGTTTACCAAAGTTGGAATTTTGCTACAAAGAAAATTTTCCGATGGTTCATTTAACAGCAATGTTACCAGAGTGTGGCCGCCAGATAGAGCGACAATATCCTTGTCTGTTAGCCCCATCCGGTAGAATACATCCCTCAGATGCTGTGAACCTAAAAACAAGAAGAAAATGGCAATAGCTGAAGCCAATTATCATTACACAAAATGTCAATTTGTAAAAAATTAACAAAAACAGAATANATGGTTCATTTAACAGCAATGTTACCAGAGTGTGGCCGCCAGATAGAGCGACAATATCCTTGTCTGTTAGCCACATCCGGTAGAATACATCCCTCAGATGCTGTGAACCTAAAAACAAGAAGAAAAAGGCAATAGCTGAAGCCAATTATCATTACACAAATGTCAATTTGTAAAAAATTAACAAAAACAGAATAGAAGTTATCAAATGACTAAAAAGAGATTCAAATATCCATGGCTTTTGCCACGACATTTCATATAAAACAAATTACAAAAGCATAGCAAAGCAGCCCTTGATAAGAACAAGGGCAATCTTAAGGTTTAAAAAAAAAATCAAAAAAACATTAAGTGTTTAGAATCCAATAAAAATATTGATTGTTATTGTAGAGAGAGGAAGAAAGCTCTATAAATAAATATTGGTAGACCCGCAAATAACATTTATGATTGAAGTTAAGAAAATAACTAATGCCAACCCATGTTGGGAAGCAGCTGATCATGCTGTTTCTATCCAAATGTATTGATGTTGGAAAATTTGCCATAAATAGGAATGTGTACTGACTAATCAAATTATCATAATTACATTGTATAATGTTCTACTTTCCTCTATGCTGATGGCTCCACCATTCAAAATATTTTGAAAATGGCACAGAGATAATTCCGGTTTACTCTGCATGTGGGTTGGGAACTATAGAGTTCATCAGCCTATAAATGTAAATTCAATAGTTCCTCTCTAGATTCAGATATTCTAAACGTAAAATCACACTCAGTTGTAACATAATTCATATAAAAATGCCGAAAATAACTACTGCTCATCCTTATTTTGATAAAACAAATAGCTAACTACAATGATTTATGTACTCNAACAAGAAGAAAATGGCAATAGCTGAAGCCAATTATCATTACACAAAATGTCAATTTGTAAAAAATTAACAAGAACAGAATGGAAGTTATCAAATGACTAAAAAGAGATTCAAATATCCATGGCTTTTGCCACATGATATTTCATATAAAACAAATTACAAAAGCATAGCAAAGCAGCCCTTGATAAGAACAAGGGAAATCTTAAGGTTTAAAAAAGAAAATCAAAAAAGCATGAAGTGTTTACAATCCAATAAAAAGTATTGATTGTTATTGTAGAGAAAGGAAGAAAGCTCTATAAATAAATATTGGTAGACCCGCAAATAACAGATTTATGATTGAAGTTAAGAAAATAACAAATGCCAACCCATGTTGGGAAGCAGCTGATCATGCTGTTTCTATCCAAATGTATTGATGTTGGAAAATTTGCCATAAATAGGAATGTGTACTGACTAATCAAATTATCATAATTACATTGTATAATGTTCTACTTTCCTCTATGCTGATGGCTCCACCATTCAAAATATTTTGAAAATGGCACAGAGATCATTCTGGTTTACTCTGCATGTGGGTTGGCAACTAGAGAGTTTATCAGCCTATAAATGTAAATTCAATAGTTCCTCTCTAGATTCAGATATTCTAAACGTAAAATCACACTCGGTTGTAACATAATTCATATAAAAATGCCGAAAATAACAACTGCTCATCCTTATTTTGATATTATTTTGATAAAACAAATAGCTAACTACAATGATTTATGTACTTATTTGAATCCATGAAAACATAAATAATTTGAATGCTTCGAAACAAAGGAAAATAAAAACAGCATTATCAGTTGTCATTTGGTTAAAAAATGAGATCCCTATCCATGCCTCCTAGGACATGTCACAGAAGTAACCATAAAAAGCCTTATTTTTCATAATTTTATTGTGCTGTCCACAACTACGTAAGAACTAGATCATTATAATAGAATGAAACTTAATTTACAGTTATATTTGGCAGGAAAATTGTGATTTTTAGAGAAAAGGAAAGGACCATCATTTTCATTGCAAATAGATGAGCTCAGAGGTACTTTATATATGTTCCATGCTAAAGCAAATTGTCTATTCTGACCAGCACAATTAAAAATACCTTATTATGTGCAAGGAGAAATGCATAGGGCATTTCATCAGTTTAAAACAGCAAATAAACAGAAAATGAACAAGACCAGGCATGACATGATTGGAACAGACAGACTGGTCACAGAAATTTGAATCTTAACATTTTGAGTTGATTTCCAGAAGATGTAAGTAAATAACAGATAATGTTCATCCACGATTTTAACTGTCATATAGAATAGCCTATATCATTATAATTTAATGGCATAGAGAAATTTGTACATACATCACTTGTAACTCCCAAATTTCAGAGCCTATTTCTTCCAATGCATGGCAATATCCTAAATTCAACCTAATTTACTGGCTAGCCATCTATTTTATATATAAATGATGCAATCAATTGAAGCAACTTTATGTGCATATTGAATGAAAAGGCTAAATGTGAAATATTATGTAATATATCCAAAATTTAAGTTAAAAAAAAATTCATGAATTTATTATCCAAATGGTCATTTGGAACCTTTCTTTGCATCGGGAAGACGTCCTTCATTTGGGCAAACGGAGGAATCCTGCACAAGACCAATAGCCAATTCTAAGATAAATCACTAATGCTTTTCAAACAGTAATTATAAATTGTTGTAACATTTTTTACCCTTCTCCCTGGGACAAAGTTAATAGTTGGTCCTCCAGTAACCTCAACAGCAACAACTCCAGCTAACTGAATGTAATAATATGGCAAAAAATTAGTTTAGAATATCTAATAATAATTTTTATAAGATGGGTCTCAAAATGATTGGATTTAATTCGAGATGATTGCAATACATAAAAAATCAATAAAAACTTGTATTTCACTCATTTTGAAGCAGATCTAATAACTTAAAAGGCTCATCTTGACCAAATTCGGTCAGGATATCCAAAATCAATTTTTGTTTCATAATAATAAATAGAAATATTCATTGGAATAGAAATAATAAAAAAGAGAAAATTGTGTGCAAAGAGGTGAACTTAGAAAATATCAAGTCGGACAACGACTGTATCAATTTCTGACGTTTTTTGTTAATTTTGATGGTCTGTATTGTACCACGCCAACATGATAATGCAAGGATTAAAGTTTGAAAGGGTTGTTTTCGTAAGAAATTCTTTAATAGCAAACCAGCAAGAGCTAGGCAGAAATTTCTTTAAAGCTAAGATGATATTTGTTCTCTTTAATTTTTATTTATTCATTTCTTGTTAAAGGTCAAAAATAGTTTGCTAGAATTGAATTTCTAATTTTTTTCAATTTTCATCGAAAGTGCTAAATAATAGTTTAAGAGTAACAGGTAGTGCCCCGGAAAATTTGCATATTTATGCCAGATTGTGTATTAAATATTCATTACAATCCTAAATTCTAAGATATCCTATAAATGATTTTTTGAAACAAGACTGTCACATTAAGCTTCAGTTGCATATTCATGGTAGAAATTTTCCAAAATCAATACATAGATCTCAAGGCTCCTTAAATTTGTGGTGCTTCGTGTTACACTATGCTTAGATCTAGTGAAAGGTGCAAAATAGGCCATATTTATGATGATTTAGGTTATTTTAAGAATTTCTACACAAGTTCTAAGAAAAGACTCCCACGTGTTCCTTTAAGGAAACTTGTGATATTTTCCCAAGAGATTGATTGACATACAAAAAATCAATTTCCACCCTTTCATATTAAAATTTTATGTAATAATGCGGTTCAAGACATCCTATGGTACAAAAACTCAAAATTAAACATACCTCTTTACTAGGAAAGCACTGTGAATTAAGCAAATTGCGCCACTCTACACTTAAGTCGTGCAAGGACATTTTATTCATGTCTCATGAGACTATAGCTTTAAGCATTGGAAATGGCTATGAAGTGCATAATAAACTTTGTGTTATGATAATTCCACCATCCATGGTTTAACTAGGTGAACCCCAATTAAATAAATCAATAAGTTATAGTAGTGACTACATATTTTAAGTCAAACATTGAACTATAGTAATTGGTCTTAAGATTATACAACCTTAGCTATAACATTAGCAGTAAGCTAGGAGATTGCTGTAACTTAAGACTCACATTTGGGTGTTTCCCCATAGCTTCCCTTATCTAAGATAGAGGTCCCCTTAAGGTTTGGGTGTGAAATTTTGCGAAGAGAATAATTTTTGTAATAGACCAAACTTTATTCACTATATCAACGTGCTATCCGCGTATATTGATTGGCTCAGAAAGAAAAAAGCACTGGTTGGTTTGAAATAAGAGTTGTTGGGCATGATTAGTCATAAATTAGATTATAGAATAGTTAAATATTCATATCAAAGTTATTACTACTTACCCAAAAAGTTCATTGGGACTAAATGCCCACCAATATTGCACCAATGCGAACTTGAGACCCACTCCACTCACATCAAAAGAGTATAAAATGGAATATTATATTTGGAAGAAAAATCTGGGAACAGATTAAACAATTCATATGGATCCTAAGATTGTGGGAACAATGAAATTCTTAAGATTCTCGAATTGTTAGGGCAAGATAGTAACCTCAAGTTGCATGTGTTGTGGTAAGATTCGTGTACAAAAAAGGTAGAGAAATTTTTTTAGATAAAATGTGGCTTTTTTCAGTCCTAAATTAAGTAATCAATAATCAACTATACAACTAGTGGGTCTTATAAAAAGGCATAATCTTGCAAATTGGGATAAGCATCAAATTATGGTTAATTATCAAGCCTAACTAGGATCCCATGGACTAGTAATCTCATCCACAGGCCAAATCAAAATTAACCTACCAAATTGTTGCTTGAATTAAATCTTCTCCCCGAGTTCACTGGGGTTAGGGATATCGGAGTTAACCCAAACAATTAGCAAACCAATATTATTAGTGAAAAAGCCAATAGACGGTCACAATCAACACATGGGAACAATAATAACAACACAACACATGACACATGGCTAGGGTTGATCTTGGGTGGTAGTGGAAACCGTTAGGGGGCTTGGAGAAGTGGCAGCAATGTAAGGATGGGGCGGACTGCAAAGGAACACCAACAAAACGGTGGTCATTTGCAGTCCTGGGCGGCAACAAACAGAAATAAGATGGAAACAACTTGAAAACAGCGAAACAACGGCGGAAAAAGCACCTAGGCTGCGACCGAGGTGGTTCCGGCGGATGTACCAACAATAAGGCAGCACGAGGGATGGGAAAGGGTGGGACAATAGCTAGGTAGTGGCGGAGGGTGATAAGGGTGGTAAGGGCGGTTGGAAGATCGGTGGGTGACCAGAAATGGCATGGGGGAGGGCTGGACAGCAGGTAGGTAGGTAGCAGCAAAGAGATTTAGGGGTGGCTGCATTGGCTGCAACAGTGAGGGAGGTGTATTTTGGAAGTTGGCAATAGAGGCGAATTACAAAAAAACAGCAACGGCGGATCTCGATGGAAGTTGCAACAATGGAGCGCGAGCTGGAGCAATAGGAGAAAGATGTGGCAGCTACAATGCCGCGGAATTCAACATCACGAGAGACGGGCCGCAAAAAAATAGTTATATTTTCTTTTCTTATGCTTTCTTTTCTATTATCTTCCATTCATTTTTAGTAATTTACTAAATGCATAGTATTAGAATTTTAAAGTAAGTTTTTATAGTGTTTTTGTTAATACAGCCGCTGGAGTCTAGAGTTTCCCCTTCTAAATCCGTATCAAAAGGCGAAAAGTTGCTCCGGCTGTAATTCATAAGTGGTGTTGACTATAGCTCATTTCTCAATAAGATATTTATCCTCACCAAACTCAGCAATCTTTCTAGCCGCCGCCATTGCCTTCCCCACACTCCTCTTCAATGCCCTCACGGTCCCAACCCTCACACTCGCCACCGCTTCAATTCACTCCCTCGCCTCACATTTCGATCGATGCCCACCCTCCGTACTTGCTACAACCGCCCAAGACAGCATCCTTACTGTTTTCTACCGCAGCCTTGCCGCCTAACCACCTATTTCATTAATTACAGCCATCCCTCTCACTGCCACAACCCCGAGACAGCACTTCTCTTGTTGTCCTGCAGTTCACAACCTTTCCCCTTCGCTGCCCCTCATTGTCCCAGCCCTTCCCTTGGCTTTTGCTGCCATTCCAGGCCCTCCGCTTCATAGGGAATGGGTGTGAGCGTCTGGAATAACCAAGACAGCGCTGAGAAAGGGTGGGGCAATAACAAGGTAGTGGCAGAGGGTGGTAAAGCGGTTGAAAATCTATGGTTGATCAAAAATGGCAAGGGGGAGGGCTGGACAATAGATAGGTAGCATCAGAAAGTTGTAGGGCGGCTGGATTGGTTGTAATGGCGAGGGAGGCGAATTTTGGAAGGCGGCAATGGAGGTGAATTGCAAAAATACAACGGTGGCGGATCTCAGTGGCGGTTGCAGCAATGGAGGGCAACCGAAAGCGGCAGAGGAGGATGTATGACATAGGAACTTTCCCACAGAATTTTCGCAGTACACAGAGAATTTTCGCGGTAGTGTAGCGCGAGATTCAATATCACGGGAGATGATAGACGTCCCGTAAAAACAGTCATCTTTCATTCATTTTTAGTCATTTTGTAAATGTTATATTAGAATTTGGAAGTCAGTTTTTATAGTGTTTTTTGTTAGGACAGTCGCCGGCATCTAGGGGTTCCTCTTCTAGAACAGTATCAAAAAGCGAGAAGTTGCTCTAACTTTAATTTATCCGAGGTGGTGATCTCCTTCTAAGGAATTGAGTGGTGCTTTGATTGTAGCTCGCTTCTTGATAGGATATTTATCCTTACCCAACTCCTTTGCCACCTTTCTAGCCGCTGCCACTGCCATCCCCACCCTCCTCTTTGACGCCCTCGTAGTCCCAGCTCTCCACCTTCGCCATCGCTTGAATTCTCTCTCTCGCCTCGTTGTTTCGATCGAAGCCCATCCCTCCGTACTTGCTACAGTAGCCCAGGACAGCAGCCTTGCTGTTTTCAACTGTGATCTTGCCACCTCGCCACTTATTTCATTCATTCCAGCCATCCCTTTCACAGACAACACTCTTGCTTTCCTGCGATTCACAAATCTTTCCTTTCGCTGCCCCTCACAATCCCAGCCCTCCCCTTGGCTTCTGCTGCTGTCATTTCAGGCCCTCCACTTCACCGCCAATACAATTCTAGCCTCTCTTGTTGTCCCAGCTACCCACAGCTCATTTCAACGTCCAACCACCATCCCCTGACCATTCAACCGACCTCCCCCACCTCGGGATTGAGCCCTAGTGTAAGTTTGTGTCTTGTATAGTAGTAATTTCTCTTCAAAATGTCTTTGATTGTAACCATTTTTTTCATTTTAAGCAATAACATTTCATTCTATTGTGATTTTGTTAAATCTAGTATTAATGTGAATCGGAATAGAGAAGATAATCACCACCTCAGAAGAGAGATAACAAGAGCACTACCAAAACCCTCGGATATAGCCCTTAACAGGGAGAAAAGGACACCAAAGATTGTGATAAACACACTCACATGGAAAACCGATCTTGCTTAGCTCATTTCCCCTTGAGATGGTGTCCTTCCACGTTTTCACAAGCGCATAACTCATGTCCAACATCAATCTCCCAGGGGTAGAGCTTCGGCCTCATCTGTCGAAGCTTCTATCTACATATAGTATGGTGTTAGGTTAACCCAACTAAAAAGGGTGGACCTATTGCAACTTCTCGGGGTTGAAGAATCATCGATTGCAGCCCGAGAAGCACATGGATCTCCTGTCCCTCAAAACACCCAAGGAGTTTTCCCCTTTTGCGAGTAGCCACTCATATTGGTCTAGCCATATGAGGATGTATTGCTGAATTGAACTAAGACTTCGTGCCAAGTATACCCTGCACAATCTTCAAGAAAACAGACAGAACTTCCTCTAACGATGGTGGTCGTGGTGGTAAGGTATCAATCATGATGTCCTGATATGATCTCTGCAGTGATGGATTTGTATATGGAATTAACACCCCCGTCCTGCTTTCCCTGTCATCAGTAAAATAGATTCTTCTGACACGTCTCTGCTAGCAAGGGCAATTGTAATCTCGAACCCCACAAAAGGTAGGACTATGCCCTTGTCATCCTTTGTGAAGGAGTAGATATTCCTGAACCAGTCATGCTGATTCCGACAATCAAACTGTCACGGCCTCCCCAACAAAAGATGGAAGACATCCATGGGCACCTTGGCACCTTGTCACACCAAACCTGTTCTTGCGGTTGATTCTTAATCGAAAAACTCCATGAGAAACTTTCTATCAATGTTGATTATATTCTTTCTCAACCACAACTTGGAGTTGGTTGGGTGAGGCTCAACTTGTCCATCATATGTGTAGACGCTACATTCTTGTTGTTGCCTCCAAATTATGAGACTACATACATTTCCCTTCACATTGCAATGGCTATATATGTTATCATGAAGCTAGCACAGATCCTTAGTAGCCTCGGTCAGAAGGACCAGTCGAACCACCAGCATCTCGCCCTCATTCGATGGAAGCTGATACTCACATTTTCTCCAGCTGCGTTTTCGTCTATCACTTCCTCCACTGCACTATATTCCATGAATGACACAACTCAGCTTGTTGGGGAACTAGAAGCAATGTGTCCAAAACCATGGCATTTGAAAATTTTCTTGGTTGGGACTGTAATGGGCATTCTACTCTTCTGAGGATTCTTCTCACTCATAATGGCTCTGTCATGTTCCTGACCAGTTTGCTCAGTCCCTGAGGCACTCCTCCTAATGTCTCCCCGTGGGCAGCTTCCTGACTGACAATGTTTGTTTGCTCTTCTCTGTTGTCTCTCAACTTTCAGTGCTAAGGTTTGCACGTACCTAAATGTCCAATAAGTTTATAGTTGGCCACATTATTAATGGCAAACTTCAAGCCTCCTAAGTACCTAACTATGGTGTGATCATCTGGCTCTCACACTTTAATTTAAGCTGCATAAATTATCGTGAGCTCTTCCATTGATAGCTCTATCAGCTGCATGTAGTGAAGCTTCAAGAAAATATTCTGACGATAGTGTAGGCACTGTTGTTACATTCTCATCTTCATTTTCTCCAAAAATTAATTTTCTTGTCCTCCTCTATCTCTCCCTCTTCAGATTTTCCCACCACAAAGAAGCCTTTTTCTTCAGCTTGATGGTGGCGAGCTTCATTCTTGTCATTGAAAGTCTCCTTGTATTCAAATTTCTCTCAACTGTCTGCATCCGCTAGAGGAAATCATCTAGACTTATTCTCCCCTTGACTCTTGAGTCTCGGTATCCTCCAACAGATACTTCATCATGTATCTTCCAACTAGCATCTCATCTCTGTACCTTCCAACAAACACTTCATCTTTGTATTTTCCACCAGGCACCTCATGACGTGAGAGCCAACCCGCAAGGGGCCATCCGTAACTTGGCTATAGTACCCGCAGGAGATGACGACTCAGACCGGTCCAGGAGGGCTGGTTGACACTTCTTTTTTGTAGATTTCCCACCTATTGGGAGTGAGGTTAACTCCTATTTACCATAAGTCTAAAAATATGTTGTTTTGTGTTTTAGGCCAGTTATTTCGTGTGTTTTGTATCGGGATAGCCGTTGAGGTCTCTTTTTCCCTTCAAGAGTTTTATACTATGATTCTAGGTGGTGTTTCAGCTGTATATTAGTCTCCAGGTGGTGATTATCTTTTCTATCCCTTTCTGCATCATCCCCAAGTTGCTCCCAGCCGTCCTCCCATGATGCAGTCACCTCCGAACAGCTGCATATTGTTCTTTTCTCTGCAGATTCCCAATTCTAGCAACTTGACGTCGCTATAGCCACCCCGAATAGCCATCCACCTGTTGTCATGTAGTCCCCCCACATTCCCCATTGTTGCAGCCACCTGGAAATAGCCATCTTCTGTAGTTTTGTACTGTTCCAACAACCAGTCATTTGTTCCTTTCATTCCCGCTTGTTGTCATTACCACAACTCGTCCCCTTTGATGTCGCCATCCTCCTACGTAGTTGTTGCAGTCCAGAATAACACCTCCCTTGCTTTTTGGTCGTAGTCTGACCCTCAACCTTGCTGCCCCACCGCCTAGGGCAGCTTGCCTTTCTCTTTGTTCCAATGGTTTTTTACCTCTCCTGGGCGGTCGCCATCGCCCCTTTCTGCCACCCTACCTTCCAAACCATCAACCGTCCTTTGCTACCTCTCCAGAGGTCCGAACATTTGCCAATCACCACCACCGCCCCAAAAACCATCCTAGTTTGAGTTAGTGTTGTCAATCTCACGATTTCATATTTCCACGTGGCATGTTTTTATTTTCTATTTCAATTGATTGTTTGAAACTTCCAATTTGAATTTCAGCAATAATATTATTATTATGTTGTTGCTTGAGTTAACTCCAATATCATTTTGTATCAGAGCTAGTCTAACCATAGTCTTATCCTAGCTACCCTGAAAATTTTTTTTCCCTCCTTTTCCACTCAAACCTCCTTACACCCTACATCATCGCTATACACCCTCTTCGACATGCACAAATCCAAAACCCTAACCACACCACCACTGAGGTAAGTGTCAGACCCCAATCAAGAGCAAAATGAAAGAGAAACAGCAACAACTATACTAATTGCTACAACGACTTGATAAAATTAAGGAAAGATCATCATTCATTGGAGTCACCCGAACTCCAATCAATTACAGAAATGAGATGAAGTGTTTGTCAGAGGATACATAGATGAAGTGTATGTCAGAGGATACATAGATGAAGTGTATGTCAGAGATTATAGAGATGAAGAGTTTCTATCCTAAAGAATTGATCTGAAATATAAAAATCAAGATTTTGAGGTAACAGTGGATTTATCATATTTTGATGGGCACTTAGATTTGGACGAGTTCATTGAATGGCTTCAGACCATGAAACTTTTCTTTGACTATCAGGAAGTTTGATCAGACGAAATACTGAAACTAGCCACCAGCAAGTTAAAAAAGAGTACATTATTTTGTTAGCAAAATTTGAAGCACCAACGCAAGAGTGGGAGAAAAGATAAGATCACTACTTTGTGAAATGAGAGATGTAGTACCAATACCTACCAGTTCATTTCAAACAGGACGTGCAAACCCTAACTTCAAAAATGGAGAAAGAACATTATTGAATGATCATCACATCTTACAGACAGAGTTCAAACCAAGATCTTACAGCCAAAGTACATCCAGGCGAACATCCAAGTTAACCCCGCCTAAGGAGAAACTAACTAAGACCAGAGAATAGGTGGAATAAAACAATACTCCTAAATTTGTTTCAACAAAAAAAGTTTTTCAGGTGCCACAAAATGGGCATATTGAATCAAATAGCACAACCAGGATTCATTGATGGGAGAAGTTGAATAAATAAACAATGAGGGAGGAGAATATGAAGATGTCAAAGATGAACCTCAACATCAAGCAGACAAGAAAGAGACGCTAGTTATTCAAGAAAAGAGACTTCGATTAGATTAATCGAAGCTATTCTAGAAGAAATAGGCGTTCATGCAGAGTATAAGGTTATGGTGCCTCGAACTACATTATTGCAGGCATTCGAAGTAGCAGCAACTGGACTGGCATTGGATGTCCAACAGGGTCATAAGTTTGAGTAGCTGATATAAGTCCTAGACATAGGACAACTTCAAATAAGACGATTTCAGAATTTTCAGATATATAACCTCCCTCCTGAGTTGTCTCTACTAAGAGAGGTCTAACATATCAGAAATGAAAAGCTTTTGAGCTACTTCAGGAAGACTATATGGAGTTATTTGGGAAATATAGCTAATCTAAGAGTGTATCAACAATTAGATGATCAGACAAGGATGACCTGGGGTGATCGAAATTGCCTTATGAGCTTAATGGGAAGAAAATTTCTACATTAGGATCCAACCCTATCAGAAAATATGATGAAGAGACACTTTCTAAATGATTATTCTTCAGTGTGGCCTAGCAAGTCCTAGATGTCATTCTAGAGTTGATTTCTCCTTATACACTTATTTATCAAACATAAACAGATGAGTATGAAAGAAAGAAGAAAATTATAAATCTAAGGGCTCAAGAGTTATATTATGAAAATCTAGGATGTTATGTTGCCCAGCTCAGATTGTGTCAAAAGAAGATGAATATTTATTTTATCATAATGTGTTTTAGAATGACAGCGCAAAGATAACTGACTTACCAGGAGATTACTACATTTCTATTACTTTCAACGGGATCTAATGTTATACTATGAGGGCATAAAAGCTTCGACATATGAGGTCCAAGCTCTCCCAATCCCAAGAGACTGGTGCGAAAGCTGTTGCAAAGGGGGTCATCCACGAACCTGACTATAATAGTCACGGGATATGGCGACTCGGACCGGTCCAATAAGGTTGGTCGACATTTCCTTTTGTGGATTTCCCTCCTATTGAGAGTGGGGCCCACTCCTATTTACCCCAAACCTATAAATATGATGGTTTCGTATTTTGGGGTCAATTTTTTTGTGTATTTTATATTGGGAGAGCCGTCGGTATCTCTTCTTCCTTTTGAGGGTTATATCTGAAGATTTCAGGTTGTGTTTTGGCTGTAACTTGGTCTCCAGGTGGTGATTGTCCTCTCTATCACCTTCTGAATCCTACTCGCTTTGCTCTCGACCGCCCTCCATTCCTGCAGCGGCCTATAACAACCGCATATTGTTGTTTTTCTTGCAGTTCGCTGCTTCCAGACACTTGTTTGCCACCACGAATAACTGTCCTCTTGTTGTCTTGAGGTCCCCTTGCATTCCCCGTCATTGTTATCGGCATTTGCCCTCGCTGCAGTGCCTGAAAAGAGTTGTTTCCTACTGTTTTCTGCAATTCCAGCAGCCTAGCCATCCGTTCAACTTGCTACCATTGTCGCAAGTCCTCCCCTTTTCTGCCTCCGTCCTCCTCCCTTGCCACCGCAGTCCATAATAGCACCTCTTGCTGTTTGGTCGCTGCCCAGCCCCTCGCCATTGCTTTCACTGCCCAGGAAAGCCCGCCTTCTCGTTGTTCCAATAGTTTCTTAACTCCCCTTAGCTGTCAACTTACCTTCCAACCAATGCACCGTCCTTTGTTACCTCTCCAAAGGTCCAAACCTTCATCGATCACCACCTTCCTCCTGAGATCCACCCAAGTTTGAGTTAGTGCTTTCATTTGTTGCAATTTCAAATTTTTGAGTGACATGTTATTTCCTATCTGAGTTGATTGTTTATAACTTCTCATGTGAACTTCAACAATAATATTATTGATCTGTTGTTCTATAAGCAAATTCCGATTTCGCTTCATCTCTCGGCCTCCTCTAAGACTATATTTCAAAGCACCCTAGTTGATCCTCCTCTCCATTGAAATAATCTTTAAGAAAGGGATTCAAATGGTCTTCTCGCTCTCCTTCACAAATTTCACTATTACGATCGAAGTGATCCCACCCTAGGTCATTTCTCAATGGCATCGAGTCATTGTATGCCATCCATGGAAATTCCTGATCAAGTTTTGGAGATTGTCTCCTCAATGATGTGGTTGGGGTTGGGATTGAGATTGGGTAAGTGGAAGAGGGTGTACGGAGTAGGGTGGAAAAAAAAAATTTTGGGTGACTGGTTTGAAAATTCAGCAAAGGGAAGGAATTTTGTGTGGAGTTGGGATTAGGTATTTGTGGATGTTAAAAACCCTAAGTTAGGACTAGGGTTAGGCTAGTTATAATACCAAATAAAACCAAAGGCAACCCAAACAACAATAAGCAAACCGATATTGCTGAAAAAGCCAATGGACGGTTACAACCAACACACGGGAACGAAAATAACAACACGACACATGAGATACGGCTAGGGGCTTGAAGACGTGGCGACCGTTAGGGGGCTTGGAGACATGGCGGCAAGGTAAGGATGGGGTGAAATGCTAGGGAACAGTGACATGACAATGGAAATTTGTTATCTTGGGTGTAAACAAATAGAAATAAGATAGAAACAACTGGAAAACAACAAGATAATGGAGGGGAACAACAACTAGGCTGTGGGGGAGGTGGCTCGACCAGCAACAAGGAGGCAGAGGAGGGGGGGTTGGGATGAGCTTGGGAGGCTAGAACAACGAGGATAGCGCGATAAAAGAGTGGGACAACACCTAAGTAGTGGTGGATGGTGGCAAGGTTGGTTGGAAGAGTTGTTGGTTATCGGAAATGGCTATAGGGGAGGGTTGGACAGCAGGTAAGGTAACGACGGAGAGTGGTAGAAGCGGATTGGCTGTGAAAGCGAGGTAGTAAAATTCTAAAAGGTGGTAGCCAAGGAAAACAATAGAGAAAAAGCAACAACGACTGTTTGGGGGCGACTGCAGCAATGGAGGGCAATGGGAGTTGAGTGACGCATGGAAAGCAATTGGGAGCAACACATGGAGGATATGGAAGGGGATGGGGAAGATAATCACTACTTCGGGAAAGAGATACAGCTCGAGCGCCACCCAAACTCTCGAACACAAACCTCGAAGAGAGAATGGATGTTGACAGCTGTCCTAAATAAATTCACGCCAAAAATTGAAATTTAAACCCTAATACAACACATATAGGAAAGAACTAGAAAAAAATTAAATGAAAGAAGGAAATTTGTACAGAAAAAGGAAACCGAGCTTGTTCGGCCCTTCTCCCTTTGCGATCACGCCCTTCACCAATTCCATAGGCGCGGGATCCACGCCGTGCATCAGTTGGGTAAGGGATTGTCAATGGAAAACTACATCGATTCAGATTTCCAAGAAAACCCAATTACTTGTAATTACATGGAATCGAAGCACCAAAAAATTCTTCTGGTAAAATGACATCATATTCCCTCCAATTATATTAAATACCAAATAAAGCCTTAGTTTTTAGGGATCAAAATTGCTGAAACATTAGTCCCCACTCAAAGGCCGACTGGAATATAATCTAAATCTAGTAATTTAGCAGATTTTTCTACATTTGGCTCTCGAGTTTGCAATTGTTTGCTCAATTCAGATTAAAGATAAAAATGCAGTGATCACGTGCAAAAAGTTTTCTTTTATGAGTTAAATGAACCTAAGCTTACACACAAAAAGCTAAGACTACGATTCCACTAGCCTTTGCTTAATTCAAACCAATCTAAGTCAACTATACTTACAAATAAAAAGTGTTGATTGACTACAGATGAACATGCATTGCCCACGTAGAATGAAAAGCTGGTACTTCAATCTTCTGTTAGGGTAATGTAGAAAAAAAAATTAATAAACAACATGTTACCAAAAACATGGGCTTAAGTATCAAAAACTCCTTGGCAGGGAAACCCGAAATGTATAAAGATATGTACAGAAGAGTTTCCAAAAATAGGGATAAGCTATAATTAAGTTTTGGCTTGAAAAAAAATGAAACAAAAAAGGGGAACATCTACTACAAATGGAAAGAAAAATATGAAAAAATTTAACCAAGATTACAAATGAAGTGCAATTGGAATTTCATAAGTTGTTGTGATAAGTTTCTGCAAACAATAATAATTTGTTATCACAATAAATAAATAAATTTTAACAGATTGCAACCACTAAATTTTGTGCCTTCCTTCAGTCAACATTTATAATTCTGCAAGCCCGGAAATCACATAGCAAAGAATATGAAAAACAGAGATCTTAAACCATGCTGGTTAACTGTATTCACCTGATAAAGGTCTGCATATGTAATCTTTGGATGTTTTCTCTTTATCGGCTCTGTCAAAATAAAATATAAGTTAGTCAGCATGAATGACATAGATATAGTTTAGCAATAAGATAGTAGAGCATACCCAAGAGATCTATGGCTATTTTTAAGCCAGCATTGGATCCATGACTGTACTCTTCCTCAAACCTAATAGAACCATTGGGGCCACCTGTCTTTGTTGTCTTATCATAAGTGCCAGCATCATGCCACCTGCAAGAGAGAGAGAGTTTTGGTTAGAAATATCGCAATATATTGACAAAGTCCTTTTTTCATGTAAATCATCATCATCAGTACGTTTATACCAATTAATTTGGAGTTGGAAACATCATTTAAATAACAAGGGCCTAAGCTAAAAGCTAACAATTTGTGCTTAAGGACTGCCAACTTCAGAATGTAAATTTGAGGATGAAATAGATACCATACGAAAATAAAATATTATTTTTTGAAATGAAAGGAATACACCTACGCTTATTTTGCAGAAGTTGAATTGCATTAGAAATAATTAGCATTCAAATATGAGGCTGAAATTTCATCCACAAAGTTATTGCGGAGGAAAACGTGTTTGCAGTTTCCGCCGCATTGCTTAATAGCGATAGATTACCGAGAGAAAGTTCCACCGCAAAGTAGTAGCGACAGAAATTGCAGTCAATAATTCGATGTCAACTTCTTTAAACCTAACCTGATCCCGCCACACTCACTCGCACTCCTCACATTTCTCTCTTCCGCTCCGCCGATAATACGGCTCCGACGACTCTTCCACTCTGGAGACACTTCCGACAATGCTCGTGGCATTTTGCCCAAATTATTTGCATAGATATGTGTGTATGTGTGTGTGTTGTGTGTGTTGTGTGTGTTAGATTTGTAAATATATAAAAATTGGGTGGTAGGTATGTAAATGCTCTATTTACTTTTATGTGTGTGTGTGCGCGCGCACCCACATTTGTGTAAGTATATGTGTGTGTGTGTGTGTGTGTGTATACATAAATGGATGTGTTACATATATATATGTATAGCTGTGTGTCTATATAAACGTATGTGTTATTTATGTGCGTGTCAGCTTGAATCGTTTTCATACATAACTATGTATGAAAAGTTCTATNTATATATATATATATAAAGCGATAATGGATATCTGAGATTTATGATTGAACATGTATAATAGATTTTATCCAAGTAGAAAAAGACTCACTGATTAGTTTTTGAATGACATAGAATATTTTGTGTAAGTGTTATTATAAATTCACATTCACCTTTCAAATGGTAAATTTCAATGCTCATGTGTGAAGCATATAAAACAAACATTCCCAACACCAAACGAAGTAAAGTTAAATTTGTATCGTAAATTATTTCAACCTATTTATTAAATGGACAACACATGGAGAGTATGAACCAAATGTTGAGTATGATTACATTGATGCTTCATCAAATTCTGCCCCTCTAACTGAATATGATACTAGCACATTTGAAGATATAGTTTTCATGCAAGCAGAGCTCATTTTGCTAAGAACATTTATGAGGATGATCAACCACGGAGCAGTGAAGAGCAAAGATTTTACAATTTATTAGATGAGGCACAACAGCCTTTGCAGAAAAGTTGCACCAAGCATTCAGAGTTATCAACAATGTTAATAATATTATACATTAAATCAGATTATAATATGCATAGAAATCAAGTTGGTGCGTTACTGGAGGAGACAAATCAACCTCTACAAAAAAAATAAATTAGTGTCAAAGTTATGATTGATATTTCAGAAGATAGATTGTTGTTTTAATGACCGAATGTTATAGTATAGGACAGATTCAACAGAGATGTAATAAAGATTTTGTGGTGTTAAGAGAATCAAACCACATGGTCAAAAAGGTTAAAAACAGAAAAATATTTCTTAAAAGTATTCTTTTAATTGTCGCTTAGTCCTCATCTTCAAAGGTTTTTCAACTCTATGTGTACAGCTCTTCCCATGACATGACACCAAAAAAAATTTGATGATACCAGTTCTTTGTGTCATCTGACAGATAGAGAAGCCTGAAAATATTTTGATCATGCTTATCCTAAATTTGCAGCCGATCACACAACAGTAGACTTGACTTGAATGCAAATGAGTTCTCATCATACAGTAAAGCCGCATCACCCTACTCATGCTGGCCAACGATTTTTACATCATATAATTTACCGTCTGATATATACATGATCACACATTTTCTTATTTATGACGTTGATCGTACCAAGTCCACAGCACCAAGCAAAAAATTGATGTGTATTTAATAGATGAACTTCAAACATTATAGGAATTATGTGTGGTGACTTATGATATTGCTATGAAACAAAATTCTCAGCTGAAAAATGCCCTAATGTGAATAATAAGAGATTATCCAGCATATGTGATGCTATCATGTTGGAGCACTGCGAGAAAATTAGTTTGTCTTACTGTAAGGATTTGTTGAAGGCATTTAGTTTAAAACATGAAAGGAAAAATATATTATTCAGCTGTCATCAAATGTTCTTACCGTTGATTACTTATTCAAAAGGAATAAATATGTCTTCTTAAAAAATAGAGTTGAAAATCTAATCCTTCGTTGATGATAATTAGGGAGGATTTATGGCAGAAGGTTAGTGAA
Organism: Phalaenopsis hybrid cultivar; assembly: GCA_002079205.1. Lineage (NCBI taxonomy): Eukaryota > Viridiplantae > Streptophyta > Magnoliopsida > Asparagales > Orchidaceae > Phalaenopsis > Phalaenopsis hybrid cultivar. The sequence continues at coordinate 392,124 of JXCR01148676.1, read as the reverse complement.
ATTTTGGAGATTAATGATTCCCTAGAACCACATTCAAAATGTCTTCTTAACTTAGATGTTACACATAATTGAACAAAAAATTAGTATTTTCTAAAGCCTACCATACTAGAGAACTAAGTTGATTAGACAAAAACTCGATGTCATTTATATTGAAAAAAAAAACTCTTTTAATAATATCTTTAAATATGTGACAAATATTAAGGGCGAAACCAAAAACAATGCTAAAGTGAGATTTGATATAAAAAGGTATTACAAGGGAAGGGAGTAAAAATTTCAAGAGAAATTGCATGTAAACTGATAGAGCCAATCTTGGATCAACAATGAACAATATGTAAACGGTTGCAACCTTTTAACTTATCTAGTAGATATGCATCTAACTTAAGTCACTGCGTTAACATTGGAACATAAAAGATTTCAACATGAGAAGTCATGATTGGCATATTTTCTTGTATTGTTTACTGTCAACTACAATTATTGTTTTGCTAAATCTAATAGTTAATTCATTATTCAAAATCAATGCATTCTTCATGAATTTACGTGCAGTAAATTTGAAAATTGATACATTGAGACACTTTAAGTGACTATTCTATTGATATTATGCAAACTTAATTGGATTTTTTCTCTAATTTTTATATGATAGAGCATTTGCTCATACATCTATTTTATCGGACTATATTAAGGGGCCCGGTACAAAATAGGTAAATGTGTCTTTTTGAGAGGTATGTTTTCTTGATATTTAACTAATCAAATTACAAAAACTTATCACTACAATTTATCAAATAACCAAACATTTATCAAATTTTTTAATAAAATGAAAAGAATCATATATAATAAAGCAAGTCATGAAGGCTCAAAATGTAAGACATACTGCAAGAGACAATTACTTTTTGGTCGCATTGATTTGAGCGACAACAACCAGTAGATCAAATTGTCGGTGAGGTGCATTCACAGCCTAAGTTATTTATATTTCAGATATCAGGTGAAGCATCATGGAGGCTTGTTATACACTACCTCAATGAGAAAGAACTTCGAACAACGACTTTATATGTTCTCAATTGCGACGAACTACAATAATTTATTAAGTAGTATATTTAATAAATAAAATTTGTTCGAGTTATACTAACATGCTTATAACCTAGAATGATGCGAGTAAATTATTTGTCAGCAATTTAAATATAAAAGACGGCTTCGTTATACGCAAAGGTTAAGGAAAAATTTGTGTTTTCACAAATAAGGTAATAATTGTGTCCGATGCTTTGAGGCCTATGACTCTTTCTGTAACAGCTAAAATGCCCCCCTACCTTTTAAAACATTGGATGAGACCTCCACAAAGAACTTGAAGCCAAAAACCAACAATAAGGGTAAAATTATGTTGATGCTATTTTGCCACAAACATGAAGTTTTTCTATTTTATTTTATTTTATTTTTATGCAATGTAAGCATATTTGTGAACAAACATCATTAACTCCTTCATTTCTTCTTTTCCCTTCTTTCTTTCTTAGCTTGTCGTCATTCTCCTTCTCTAACTCATTTTACTGGCGAGCTTTTTCTATTCATTGTTCTTGAGTTTTTCAATTTTTGGTTATTTAAAACTAGACAGAACAAAAAGCATAGCATTCAAGTTCATGTTTGAGCACGTGAGAGTAATATTCAATTGAAATGTAATCATTATGATAAAAAAGATGAAGTGTTGCAAGAAAGAAATAACATCATTCTAACTCAAGAAAAAGTTGCACCATGTACCAAAGTACAAGTGAAATAAGAAATTTATGTTTTGGTAAATAAAGCAATCATTTTGTCATTTAGCATATAGGCAATTTAATTATAAATATGATAATATATTCTATTATGGTAGTGGCAAAGATTATGATACGAATCGGAGTCACAATCTACTAACAAATTACAAGAAATATGTGGGAAAATCCATATTAAGGCTAACTTGATTTGTCTCCAAACAAACAAACAAGATACAATAGGCAGTCTCATATTCGAGAGGTAGATCAACTCTCCACAATCTCTAGACCTAACACCTACAATTTGAGAGGTAGGCAATCTCTCCCAAACCGTAACCCTAAAACTCATGACAATAATTTCATCATAACCCTATCCCTAAACATATTATAGCCCTATTTATAATAGAGAATAAATTACTAAATTACCCTTTTAGTCTTGCACCTAAAATAAGCCTTAAAAAATATTTGGCTGACTCAATTTATCAAACATTACTCCCCTTCCAAAAAGGCAACTTGTCCTCAAGATGAAAAAAAGAAAGTTGTAGCTGGATCAAGTTGTGTAGCTCCGATGTGGCGTCATCATTTGATAATCATTTCCATTTAACAGGAGAGTCATAGTCATTCGAATAACATCGGAATGTTGAATTGTACAAATCCCTCGACATCATCTGAATTTGATAGTGTGCTAAATTCCAATCAATCATGGAAAATACCGCAACCCCAAATAACTCATCCACTAGCTCATCAATCAAGTGAATGTCTGTCAAATCCATATCATATATCTTTTCAATGCTATGCAACTAAATTAAAAATCTCAACCCTACATCCTAAACTGCACTTACCATGTCTTGAGCGTCACCAAAGTTTTGCATAAAGTGAGGTAACCACGAAGAACCACCATTTTGTCTCCCTCCTGAACACTCTGCAGTGTCAAAATTGATCCCTTACAAAGTCCCCTAATCTTCTCCACCTGACCCTTTCCAATGATTACTCATGCCTTCTGCTCGGAAGGCGCCACAACAAAAGGCAATGAAATGGTAAAATGCAACCCCCTGAATGGATCCCACCCACCATGGTTCCTTGTTCCATGTCAAAATCTTTCAAATCGATCTTCTCCAACCCCGAATCACATGTCTTCCCGTTTCACCTGTTGTCGCTCTTTCCAAACATCATGATGCCACGCAATTCCCTTTGATGCTGCCGCTCGAATTTGCTCCCAACTGCTTTGCTAAATCCAACCGATTTTGATCGTTACAATCTTTTGGATATCGCATTATTTCATCCAAGTATTTTTGCTCATAAGTTTGCTCCTAATTCTTTTGCTCGATCCTGTGGGGCCCCAGATTCTCCTAAAGCAGCGATACTGCCCTGATCCCACATTAATTCTTTTAATTGCTGCCGCTCAAGTCTGCTCCCAACAAAATCACTCGATTCTACAGTAGATGGAGATGGGTTTGTGTGAAACTCCACGATCTCTCTCATTATTTCATCCCAAGATGTGACTCTCCCCTGCAAGGATGAAAGTTGTATCTCCCTAGACAAGAAACTCAATTTTCAACCTGATTTGGCTCACTTCTCACTCTAATTTATCCTCCACAATCTCTTTTTTTTTTTTGGTCGAGTTAGTCCCAAAAAAATTTTTGATCGCGGATGTGGAACTCTTATATGTTGGGATTCGATCATTGGCTTCCCAAGTAGCTCGAACCGCAACTGTGCCACAAGGTTATAAGCCATGATTCCGTGCCAAATCACCTGAATCATGACTATATCGACAGGTCATAAGCCTTGATCATGTCATAAGCTTCCCAGATTGTTTGAATGGCGAAACTCCTATACGCAATATATCATTGGCTTCCCAGGAAGCTTGTGCCATGTTGTATAGCGAGGTTCGGTGGTCACAATCCCATCGTTAGCTTGAATCACTCGCAATTCGCAATTGTACCGAAAAATTCCTTCACGAAGACGATGCGACAAAGATATGCATGTCGTGATCCTGAAGCAAATCGAGATATGTACGTCTTGATCCTAATTTTGGCTTTATAGCTAGCTCTTATTGTGATTGTATCGCAATTGATCCCTCCGAATTATCGTGCTTGTACCACAATCGATCCTGCCTTCGGCTTCTTGCTTCCCAACTAGCTATTACTGCGACTGTATCGCGATTGATCTCGTTGTTTCCCAAGAGTCAATTGCTCTGATATCAATTTGATATGAATCATGGTTAAAATCAGCAAACAAATTGCAAGAAATACATGAGAAAACCCAAATTATGGCTAATTTGATTACTCTTCAAGCAAAAAAACAAGATACAACAGGTGATCTACAGTTTTGAGAGGTAGATCGACTCTCCACAATTCCTAGACCTAACACCTACAATTTAAGCCATAGGCGGTCTCCCCTAAAGCCTAGTCCTAAGACTCAAAATAATAATCTTATCATAATCATAACCCAAAAATATTAACCCTATTTATACCACACAATAATAAAGAAAAAATTATTAAATTGATTACACCTAAAATAAGTCTTCAAATTATCTGGCGGGCTCGACATATCTAACAGATTCTTTATTCACATAGGCTACAAATTTTCAATGGAGATATTAGGGAATTGTAGACTAAAATATGATGAATTCAAAGTATGAGAAAAATGGCAGCTCAGAGGCAATTGCCCGACTAACTCCATAAATGCTAAAGAGGCTCATGATGATGTTTGTATAGACACTAGGAGGTTCTTCTTTGAGAATGTGATTCCTCTTAATGTGGCAACTTCTCAATCATACTTTAACGTGAATCATTCTATAGGTTTATATGGTTGAGGCTTTAAACCACCTTCTATCCATGAACATAGAACTTGGATTTTTAATAAGGAAATGAAAATGTCTGCAAATGTCATTAAGGAGATTAAAAACGCATGATCACAAATTTGAGTCCCAATAAAATTGAATGGTCGGTCAGATATCAGGAAAAATAGATAAATCAATATTTTAGATAATTGTTAGACCATTGCCTTCCGCCTCATGCCCCACTAAGTTGAGTGGTCTCATAGAAGCCATACCGAGCCCGCCAAAAACTTTGAAAACAGGTTTTAGACGCAAAACTACATGAACAATATATTCATTTTTAGTTATTATTGATTGGGATAAATAGGGCTTTCATATGATTAGAGTTAGGAAATGTGATTGTTATCTATAATATGAGTCAGTGGGATAGAATTGCCTACCTCTCGAATTTTAGGTCTATCATTTATGTATTTGGGATTGTATTGTTCTATGTCAGTGGAGTAAAATATTTTATTTTGCTCTAATCATCGTGAAAACTGGTCTCGTTCATATCAAATTGGTATCGGAGCTGTAGTAATATCAGCCAAAAAGGTCAATGTCTTGGAGGAAAAATTCGGAAGAGGAGTGGTTCTCATCCATGGATGAGTGGTTTACGACCATGGAAGAAATAATGAAAAGGCTCAAGGAGTTGCTACATGTGACTGCGTCGACGATGGGCAGAAATGCTAGTGCCGACACTAAGGGATGTGATTTCGACTCTGAAAACACTCACTGGCACAATCCACGCACGAGGGAACACACAGAGTGTAGCATCGCTATTGTCGATGGATCTAGGACCACGAAATCAAGCGACGATGTGGATTGTGCTCGAGTAGCATCAGATGGGCGGAATTAAGCAGTATTTAGGTTGGAGCGAGCGACTGATTAGGTTCGCATGACAAAAGAAGACGGGATGACCAATAGCAAGAGGAATGGGATAGCGAAGTGCAGTTTAGATCTAGAGAAGATTGATTTGATGGATTTCAGCTTGGAAAAGGGAACCACAGTGGGTGGTGCCCCAACTGAGGGATGCATCCAACCACATTGGTGCTTTTTCTACGGCAACCGTGACGGCCGTCCAATCAGAAGCCGATACGGGAGCTTATGAGGATGGATGAGTAGATTATGGAGCAAGCCAAACTTATGGAAGAAGGGGAATCAATATAGGCAAAAGAAGGGAATCCAACAACCACTTCATGGGTGGAACAAGCTTTAGTCGACAAAATTGAGGAGGTGACTTGTGCATAAAACAACTGAAGAAGTCGATCTTCGAATGAGAGGATGTCTATGGTTGGGATTATTGCGTGAAGAGAAACTTTGTTGTTAATGGACTGGCAAATGAAGAAAAATTGATGGCGGGAGCCCTGTGTTCGGAAGGAAGGCTATAGCATGGTATCAATGGAGAGAGCAACGTCAACCAATTAGAACATGAGAACAGTTCAAGGATCGATTGTTGGAGCATTTCAGAACCAAGGGGAAAGGAGACTTACACAGCAATTTTTTGCATTTATCCGAGAAGAGTCTGTTATGGAATATAGATAAATTTAAATGTTAATTGGTCGTTTGAAAAAGATATCAGAAGTAGTATTCAAAGAAAACTTCATGAAGGGCTTGAAGCCAGAAATTCAAGCAGTGCTTCATCTGTTGAAACCACAAGGAATGGGAGAAGCTATGGAACTAACACAATTAGTTGAAGATAAAAATACAATGGAACGGGCTAATAAAAACAACACAAAATAAGTGTCATATTGAAATGATGCAACCACGGAGATACCAAAAACTCAAAACTTTGGGATACCAAAGGGAAGGTCCATGGGACAGGAATAATGAACCGCAATTAGAAGTGAGATTCAAGTGTCTTAGAGAGAGATTCAAGAAGTAGGTCAAGGGTTATGTTTTCGATGTGATGAGAACTTTGCCGCCCAAGAACAAAAGTAGCTTCCACTTTCCAAACCGAACATGAATATCATGTGTTTGAATACAACTTTGGGGGATCACATTTGTAATTGTGGTTGTGCGTTGTATTGAAATCATGACCGCGGATCTCTTGTCGCATTCGTGAGTGTGTCCCGCATCTAAATTTTTTCCCATGACTTGCCAATGATTCTCCGCAACGTCTAATATGTGATATTTAATGAG
>JXCR01148676.1:371562-383767 GCA_002079205.1 Phalaenopsis hybrid cultivar | reverse complement strand
ATATATATATATATATATTCTTTTTTTTTAGAAAGCTCAAAGGCTAATATTAAAAAGAAATAATGATACATATGGATTGTGAGAAAGGGCACAAGCATAGCACCCTTCCCTCACGATAACCACAACATACAAATGGTTCTAAAAAAAGAAAAAATACAGAAAATTACAAAAGACCTACAGAAAAAAATAAAAAATGCCAAAAAAATGTAGTATCTGGTAGCTAGAGAGCGATCCAATTTTACTTTGCCTCTGCATCTAGTTCTAGGAAAGAAGCCAGCTAATAAATTGGTAAGATGAGTGTCATTGCCAGTAGTGACCAAAGTATCATCCAATAAGTTCCCAAGCTTGAGTCGGCCTCCAATCTTCGTCTTCTTCCTTAAATAGACCTGTCATTCCTCATCCGAAAATTGGCTCGCTTGATTAGTGGATTGGTCTAAAGTGTGTCGAACATGTGTAGAATGTTGAACATTAGAAATAACTGTTTGTTGGACCAACTGATCTTTGATTGAATCAAAGGAGCACTGTCATGTATCTTGGCATGTAAGTGAGTCTTCTTCAATAACATTGAGTGGTAAAAGTACTTTTGGATATGTACCTGTAGTATAATGTTCTTCATCAGGAACTGCAATGTTGGGTAGAGGATCAGTTTGCACTTTCTCAGCAGGAATGGTAGGCAGCCGATCTTTAGCGAGATATCTAAAATCGTCTTGTGGTAGCTTTCTCTCCAGATAGAACAGATATGTCCAGAGTAGTGGGATTAGATTCATCCTTATTCACTTAATCTTTAGATTTCAAATTATGATGAAACTTATGACATTTATCAAGTGTATGCTCAAACATCTTACAATGAGAACAATAAGGCGGTATATGCTCCATGTGTGTGTGTGTGTGTGTGTGTGTGTGTGTGTGTGTGATCAGAGGGATATTTCAGATATTTATCCACATACAACATTTTCAAAACTGAATTTTTCAAACAGCAAAATTTTACACAGCAACTTTTAAACTAGAATTTTAAACAACCAGAGACCTTATACGTCTTCACAATGTGTGATGAGAAGAAGGGAAAGGATGAAGAAACAGGGGAGGTTGTGTTAGGAGGCAGACCCTCAGTTGGATGTGGCAGAAGTCTCATTAAACTCAGTGATGGGGGGTTCGCACCAAACCGCATTATGAAACTTCAGGAACATATTAAAGAGTATGACGTAGTGGTGTTGGTAAATAGTGGAACCACCCGCAACTTCATCTCCACTAAATAGTGAAATAATTGCAATTTCAGATAGTTGACACAGGAACTTTTGAAGTAATGACGGGGATGAGACTGGTGGAGAAGAGCAGAGGAGTTTGTAAAGTGTTGAATTTGACAATGCAAATTATTCAGGTGGAGGATTTTTTCCTCGGATTTAGGGAGCATTGACGTGATATTGAGTATGAAATAATTGTAATCTCTAGGGAAGACTAAGATGAATTAGAAATTCCCGACAATGGAGTTTCATGAGGGAGACAAGATAGTAGTGTTTCGTGGTGACACTAGTTTATGCAATACTTTGGTGACGCTCAAGACCATGATCAGGACAATTCACGATGCAGAGTTGAGATTCCTGGTCAAGTTGCATAGAGTGAAGGAAGCATATGATACAGAGTTAGCAGAGATTTTAGCACAACTCCAACTACTATAACAGTTTGTAAAAGTTTGTCAGTTGCCACCAGGATTGCCTCCCTTAAAGGAATACGAGCATGCAATAACCTTGAGGAAGGAGGTTTCTTATATCAATGTGCACCCATATCGCTATTTCCAAGTAGAAAAGAACGAGATCAAAACATTTATCAGAGAGATTTTGGAGGCAAGGATCATACAGCCTAGCGTAAGTGTCTTCGATAGTCCGATCTTGCGAGTGAAAAAGAATTGAAGTTAGCATTTGTGAGAGGATTACCGAGCGGTGAATAAGAAAATAGTACATGATAAATTCCACATCCCAACGATTGATGAGTTATTAAACAGATTATTTGAGGTTGTGATATTTTTCAAGATTGGTTTGAAGTCGAGATACCATTATATTCAAATGTGGCCAACATATGAGCACAAGACTGCTTTTCGAACTCATGATAATCACTAAGAGATTTTGCTTATACCTTTCAAGCTCACCAACACCACGACTACATTTCAGTTACTGATGAACAAGGAGTTACAGCCTTTCCTCCGAAAGTTTATGTAGGTGCTCTTTGAAAGCATCTTAGTATACAATTGTCCTTGGAAGACCACACTGATCACTTGAAGAAGGTGTTGACAGAATTAGGTGAGCATCAACTTTACGGTAACTTCAATAAGTGCTCGTTTGCCGAACCAAAGGTAGACTACTCGGGACATGTAATGTTCATTGTAGGGTTTTTGGCGGATCAATTTAAGATGGGGACTAAACTAGATTGGCCACTACCTAAGATCTTGAAAGGGTTGAAAGAATTTTTGGGACTTACAAGATACTGTCAAGAATTCTTGAAGGGTTACAGTTCACTTGCAGGATTGTTAACGAAGAAATTGAAGGAGAATAACTTTTAGTGGGGAAAGCATTGAACCAAGCTTTTGAGAAGTTAAAGAAGGCTATGACGAGTGTATCCGTGCTAACATTACTTGCCTTCAACCATCAATTTATTATATAGATCGATGTTTCAGGCTTTGGGTTAAGCACGGTCCTTATGAATAAGGTCATTGATACCATATCACGACGAATGGAGGAACCTCAATTGCTGGCATTGCCATTACCTTTGGTTTTAGATTGGGAGTCCTAGGGCAAGAGAGTGAGGCAAATGAGGAATTACGCAAGATTCAGTAGGCTTATTGAATGGCAAGAACAAAAATCTAGGATATTCATTGAATGACCAACATTTACTTTACCAAGGATGCTATATATTACCCTGAAATTCAAGATGCATACCAAAATTATTAAAGAAGTTTCATGGCAGGGCTATCGAGAGGCATTCAACTGTGCTCAAAATATATTGGAGGATAAAAGCGAAATTATCTAGATTAGGAATGAGAAAAGATGTAGAGGGCATGATCTCATGGCGTAATGTGCACCAACAACACAAGTACATGGCATCAGTACCAAAGAGTTGATAAAACCTCTGACATTATCGGAGAAGGAATGGGATGATGTGACAATGGATTTCATTTAAAACTTAAGTCGATCAAAAGGATTTGTGATCTTCTTGGTGGTGGTGGAAAGTTGAGCGAGTACGCACACTGTCTCTCTACATCATCCCTGCACTATTATTTTTGTTGTCGTTATTTCTATACGAAAGGTCGTCGTTATTTCTATACGAAAGCTTGTTCGTTTGCATGGGGTTCCATAATTGATAATGTTGAATTGAGACAAGATTTTCTTGAGTCACCAATATAGAAACTTGTTTAGAATGCAAGGGATCGTATTGAAGAGAAGTATAGTGTAACACAAAAAGATTGATGGACAATCAAAAGTTGTTACTCAATGTGTGGAGACTTATTTTCGTTGCTTTGTAGCGGACGCACCCGAGCTACGAGCTAAATGGCTATCTGAGAAGAGGATTACTAAAACACTTCATATCATATAGTTTCTCATTGCACTCCTTTTAAAATCGAGTATGGTCTCAATCCACCCCATTTGATGCATTATGGACCTAGCACCATGCTAATATCTCTGTGGATCAGAACTTAAAAGAAAGGGATAAGGTGTTGGTAGAATTAATAGGAAATTTATTAAAAGCTTGAACATTTATAAGGAAATAAATTGAAAGATATCAAAGTGATGTGCAGTTTGCGGTAGGAGAGAGTGTAATCAAAAAATTTGACCCTATCGGCACAAGACATAATCAAGGCAAAAGAATGAGAAGCTCTCCCCATGCTATTTTGATCTTCATAAGATCACTGAGCGTATTGTTGTGGTGGCTAATCATTTAAAATTGTCACTATCATTGACATTCCATATGATATTCCACACATCACAAGCTGAGAAGTGTTATTCGTGATAATGTGTCCTCTTCTTCACTTTCCCTACTTTGACTGTGGATATGAAAGTTCTTTTAGAGCCATTCAAGTTAAAAGGTGTGTGTCAAGAATCGACACGTGGGAAAGAAGTGTTGATTGTGTGGAAGAGTTGTCAGATTATGACACCACAACGAAGCCTTACGATTTGATCCAACAATAGTTTCCTCTCTTCCACTATAAAGACACTCTCATGTGTGTGTGTGAGGTGGGGGGGGTAATATTAGATTTGCGACTATGGCGCCTTCCACCTCGCATCATACTGAGTCAAGTGATCCCAATAATACCACATCGAGCCTGCCAAATATTTTGAAAACTTATTTTAAGCGCAAGACTAAAAAGACTATATAATCATTTGTTAATATTAGTATTTGATATACATAGGTCATAATATGATAAGGGTTAGGGTATGTGATTATTGTTTTTAATCTTAGGAGTTAAGGTTTGGGAGAGACTCGCCAACACCTCAAATTGTATGTTTCTTTTATATACTTAGGATTGTGTTAGTTTATGTCGATGGAGTAAAATATTTTATTTTTCTCTAATCTCTGTGAAAATTAGTCTCATTCCTATCAATAACACGCCCTTTGGCGCCATATTTTTAAAGTGTAATAAAACATCAAAAAAGATAAAAGATGTAGAGTAAAATTTTAAATTACTTGGCAAGGCTATTGACAAAAATGGAAAACATCATGTTGTCCAAGTTACAATGCAAGTGCATATAAGGTCTCTAGAATAAATTAATGGAAAAGAGATAGCATGTTTTATAAACCCTATGCACCGCACATTGTATCGATTTAATAATTAAGAAACTTGGAGACTTGTCACAACATAAGTATGCTTTGAAAAAAAGGAAAAAGGATAAGCAAGTTTACTTAAAATTATAGTAAGGCTTTGGCCTTGATGATGTAATTCTCCATAGAAGTACTACAGTAGTACTGAGTAAATTTTCAATGACATACGTTAAAAATATCCTAGAAGAAAGGAAACATTTAAACTTTAAAAGTTCACTTCCACAGGTTGTTAAGTTGTGTATGAGCAAATAAATCTGAAGTTCACAACTACAAAGCTCTTTAGTTAACGTATTGAGATGGTTGCTACAGTGAAAATACTAAAATTGAGATTTATTTTAATGTTATGAATGAGATAAGGGAGTTTTGATGATAAGTAAAATCTTAATTTCTATATACACTAGCTATTTATCTTTAATAGTAAAGATTTTTTAAATTTGCATATTATGCTCGTCGTGTTTTTTACTAAATTAATTGAGTGGTGGATTCAATTTGGAGATGATAGTCCCAAATTAGCAAAATTTACAATCAAATTGTTGAGTCTCACATAATTTTCATCGCAGTGATCATTGAATAATGCATGCTTTGTGTAGAATAAAATGGAGGTTCACCATCATAATTATATGAGGAAGATCTCAATGTTGATTTTTCTGATAAAGAAGGAACAAAAATAGTAAAACTTGATGAGACAACAACAACAACAAGCCTTTATCCCGCCAGGTGGGATTGGCTACATGAATTAATTTTCTCCATTGTGCCCTATTGAGGGTCATATTTCCATTGAATTCTTATAAATTAAGATCATTTTTTACACAAGCAAAAGTCAATGAGAAAATAGCAAAAAAAATATTAGTATAATATTTTATACATTATAAATTATAAAATGTCGACATAATCATTATTGTAAAGAATAATGTAACTAAATTTTGTTCATTAGGTCAGAAAAAGATACTTAAGAATAAAAATAATAACTAAGATTAAAAGAATGTTGATAAAAGTAAAAAAATGAGATATGTTAAAAAGTAATCAATTTCAATGATGATCCTAAGGAAAATTCCTCTAAGTGATGATAGTATGAATGATTTCGAGTCCCGAGTCAAACTAAACTTATGTTTAGTACATGTTTATTTTACAATTCTTTATTTTTAGTTGTTTATCTCAATACTAATTACTTAGTAGTGTGAGAGTTTGTATCACTTTTTAAGATGGTACATCATTATTTGATTTACTACTCTAAAACGTTTTTTTTTTAATTAATTTTTTAAAATTATTTAATTTTTAATAGTTTAATTGTTGAATTTTGAGGCTTATGCCACAAAAATATTTCAAGCTCATAACTCGACTTAAAAATAAAAATAATAATAATAATAAATCTTCAATGTTATAACACAATTTTGTACCTCAAATATAGCATTTACCCTAAGAATCATTGACCAAACAAAAGAAAGGGTAAAAAAGAGTAGACAAAGCAAGGTCTATGAATGGTAAAATAGATCCTAGATACACATTTCAATCATTTTATAGTTTACATTACTTTGAGTTCATCAAAGTTAGTTGATACTCAAAGTGAGTAAAACCTCAAGATAATTCCTTCCAAACCCAATAATATCTTTTTATAGAGTCTAAGCCCTTATTTAAAAAGATCTTTGAGACATCCAACTCAAAGTGATCCTCTCCATCGAGCTCCATGTAAACTCATTAAGGCTTATAATTTTATGATCTACGTGAATTAGAAATTGATTTCATTCAAGACATGTCTATAGGCAATACCCCTCAATGTGCATGAAGTGATCACCTAAAATTAACATTTCATTGGAAAACAAAATTCACAGAGGTTAGATTCATTTGGAGATGAACTTAAATTTTTAGGTTTTCTTTATACTTTTTTTTATTAAAATTTGTTAGTTTTTATATTCTTTTAAGTTCATTTTAAATTTCGTTTGGTTTGTTTGGTTTTCATTTTATTTCATTTGTAACTATGTTTTATTATCTTTTTAACCATGTTTCTTTTCCTTTTCATTTCATTGGCTAGTTTTTATAATATTTATGGTTAAATTTTTTTAATCTTTCACTGCTTGTTGATTGTTTATGGCATGGTTATTAACTATGATGATACAAGTTTTTTTATAATTTTTAGTCAAAGACTAAACCTCCATCTACTTTAAATCTTACGCTTCCCTTTAGAAAAGTAAAATGCCTCAATTCTTGATTTTTCCTTTTTAAACTTTGGCCTAAGCCACAATTAAAGTAGTGAAATCCTCAAGGAGACAAATGAAGCAATGAAAGAAGAACCAGCCCATTCTAACTTAGCAAGAAAATTTTTCTTTCAACTCAAACAACTAAGCACTAGCTTCTCCTAAAACGAACAAATTTTGGGATAAGTTAACAACCCTTTTCAAATATTGTGTGTTTTAGTGCAACAAGCAGACGTCAATCAACTCTAGACACATGATTGTGCATTTGGCTAGCAAAAATACGGTGCCTTTCAAGGGAATTACCCCCACCATAAATTTTTTTTTCTTTCCGTAAATCCCAATAGCAAACAATGTACAATGACTTCCTCCCTCACCACCCCTGCCACATCTCACAGTAAGATGAACACTCTCCACAGGAAGCATAAGGAACTAAACCCCTCTTTCCTGCATTCTACAAGCAATCCCACCATTTACCCTCCTATTTCTAGCATTTTCAGCATCTCCTAAGAAAAGATATCTACTCATGTCTCCATACCAAGAGGTATATGCCCTGCTTTTCTTCATCCTTCCCCAAGAAGTTGCCAATCCCCAATTCTTTCCTCCAATCGGAACCATCTGTCGCCGAGGGTCCATATGCTAAGTAAGCGCAGCAAATGATCTTTCAGTGACGAGTTTCAAACTATTTCCACAAAAACCACAACTAATGGCAACTGGAGTACACTCTCACAATAAAAACCTTTAGAAAAGGTCCCGCAATCGGATAAAAGCTTCTGACGGTGTCCTCAAAGGACGGGAGTGACCCATAGAGCAGCACCAAAAAGGCGTCATAAGAAAAGCATGCAATACGATCATGAACGGATACATCAGACCACATCCTCCCACCTTTCCCTTACAAATTCAGGAGCCAACACTATTCAATATCATCTCCACGATCGAAAACTTGTCCTATTTTTTGTACGCAAAAACACTTCTAAAACAAAAAACAAATTTGAAGTGCAGGTACCGTTCAGTTGGTCTGTAGAACCTAATTGTGCTGGAAAAATAACCATCACAGCAACACACATGAACAGAAAAATAAACATAAACTACATCCAAACCGTTCCGAAATAGTGTAGATTCGCCAAAAAGAGAACAAAACAATCAAGTAAGAAAGAAATGCAATGAAAATTCACGGGCCAACGGCACTCACGCGAGTCGAAGCATGATAGGAGCGCAGTTCTTGCTAGAGATAAGAGCCCTCAAATCCCTCCGGGCCCTTTCAATCTCCTTCAAGTACTCCCCGTCGATCACCGGCGGTGCCATTTCCTACCCTCGAGCACCTCACTCGGTCCAACACTAACAAGAAAGTGTGCAAAGTGAAAAATACAAAGCAATAGAAGAAGAGGAAGAAGAGAGCAAGGAATGGATTTGTCGAGCAGCCAAGAAAAGGATTATTCGCGAAGGGTCGGGAAAGTTTCCATTGATGGCTTATCGACAACCAGTCAAGGATTCGGGCCGATCAGAATTTAGAACACGTGGCATGATTTGCAAAAAACGTGATGGACGGCTGAGATTGATGAAGTTGGATATTCTATTGCAGTGGACCTTTGTCTGGATCCATGGCGCATGGAGGTCACGGTCGCTCATCATGATCTTAAAATTATTATAATTTTGATTGGTTCCTTTTTAATGCTTAAGATATAAATTATTATAATTTTAATTGGTCATATTTTTTTATTTTTATAATGTTTAATATTTAGAGGTAATTTTA
Source organism: Phalaenopsis hybrid cultivar (assembly GCA_002079205.1). Classification (NCBI taxonomy): domain Eukaryota; kingdom Viridiplantae; phylum Streptophyta; class Magnoliopsida; order Asparagales; family Orchidaceae; genus Phalaenopsis; species Phalaenopsis hybrid cultivar. Next base: position 375,016 of record JXCR01148676.1, on the reverse strand, counting down.
ATAATTAAAAATGTTAAAATATAGTCAGCATGAGAATGTTGATATTTGACTTCAAAAAGAAAAAAAAATTTCGACAGTATACATAATATTTATAAAATAATAATTCATGAGTATTTTTACAAGCCGACACAAATATTGAGTGATCATTTTGGGCTATGTTTTTACATCTGCATTTTTGTAAGTAGTGTCATATTTATGATTAGCAATATTGTTATAATTTTCTAATAGTGCTTAAATGTTAAAGGCAATTTTGAAAGACAAAATTGAACCCCACATTAGAGTACTTGGTAGTTATGTGGTGGGTAATCTAGATAAGGTGCCTACTTTTATATAATTGCAATGATGAAACATGTGAAAAATTATCAAGTTTGATACAAATTTTCAAAATCTTTAGAAATTAGTACAAATTTTCATTGATAACAGGGGAGATAGACAATACATATGTAGAACCTTATCTCATTGATGTAGATCCCAAGGGAACAAAATATTAGTCATACAGGATAAGCGGAATGATGGGTTTGACACTGTTATCCACAGACACAATGCGAAGATAAACAAGAACATGAGGTACAAATGGTGCAAGAGTGGTGACACTAGTTGGTCTAGCTACCCTCCTAACATCGTGGGGAATTGTTGGCTGTTGAACCGTCTGCTTAATGGTAACAGAGCTCCCTCAGTCATTCTAAATAATAAGACCTTAGCTTCCTTAGATGCTCACAAGAAGTAATGAGCTTTAAATATGAATTTTCGAGAGGTATGAGATAAAGCTATATCTCAAAATTCTCTAAAATATAATGAAACGAAATGTATGCATGGATCACCTAAAATGACATTCACAAAATCCTGGCATGGATCAATGAGATATTCTTTCAGGATCATTGTTGACCTCATTTTTATGAGGTTTTCCTTTTCCACTCTCTAAAAACTAGAATCTAGCCTTATGGTTTCCTTTTGACTTTCCTGCAGCATTAGTATTCGGGCTCACACAGCTTAGAAATTTGAACCTCTTCGTGACTCCTTATAATCTCATATGGGCGATTTTAAATCCTCAATATTTAGTTGCATCGATTAAAATTAACATATTAAAACTCAAGTTGAGTTCCTATAAAAGACTAAAAATACCCATAAGAAAACCCTTAGCATGTGAAAAGCGATTCCCCTCTGCGAACAGTCTACTAAACTTTGGTTGTTGCTTGAGCAAGAACCAGTCAGTTTTTTTGCTTGTTGAACGGCTATGATCAAATTAAAAGACTTCATTAGTCACGTAGTGCATGAATCAGAGTTAAATTAGTTCGTTTGTTGGCAAGTTTGTCTGAAAAACCTCGGACGACAAAACAGACTGAATGAACGCGTCCCGAGCGTTGATTATATCTAGGGAGGACATATACATTGATATAATTTCATATGCGAGACAATAACACATAAACTAATTCTTTCAAAATAATAATAATAATAATAATAATAATAACATTTTAGAAAATAAATCCTTCGCACTTCTACCCTCGCCTCACTCGACGCCTTAGCCACTCTCCTTTTCGGTCCAAAACCCTCTTTATGCCCTAACAGAACCGCGAGCTCTCCCTCTCATGTGGGAGGATCTCCTTGTCAGAGATTCACTCGCTCTCCACTCTCATAACCTAATCATCACTTCCCTAATCCCTATTGTCTTCTTTTCATCACTAGTAAGCTTTGTGGTAGGTATTTTCTCTCTTTGGCTATAAAAAACCCTAATCGCCAGTTCCTTGATCAAATTAAGCTAACCTGGGTCAATCAATTAAGCTCATGTTAACTTAAACCAACTTAAGTTGGGCTAACTCATATAGGTCAGAAACTCAACCAGAATTAATCTGATCTGACTCGTGCTAATCCGAAACCAACTCACTCTTAGATGAATAGAGCTTAAGGAGTGTATGACTTCTCATAAGAGAACAAAAGCACACTTAACATCAATTAAGGACAACTTGGGCTAAGATTCCAAACTAACATGAAAGACACAAAACATAATTCAGCCTAAAAATCGCTAAGACTTAAACTTTAACTATAAAATGCAACATGGTTCAAGAAGGAACTTTAGAGAAGGCAATCCATGACAACTAACAAAGTACCATCCAGTTACTTATGACTAATCAAATTGCAAACCCCAATTACCCCAGGAGAATGGAATCATGGGATATTGTCCCAAACATTCAAATAAAACACACAAAAACAATTCACAAAATATAATCAACTAAGAAGTCTTAAGCAACCTAAAATGTTCACCCCCCTAAAATCCAAAAAAGACACTAAAACTTAAATAAAACACTAATGAATAAGATCGCCCAATGTAAATTTAATCATGCTATTGATACACCAAAATAATATATTGTTTTAAGTACTTATTTTATGCTTATTTTTAGTGATATTGCACTTTAAAGAAGGGTATTTTTATGTTTTTATTGTAGGTATATCATTTTTAGGCATTTGGAGCAAAAATGACATAGTATGGAGCAAAAAGAGCCAATTTTGGATTCTGGCGCATGATGTGTTAGAATCCAGAGAGATGATGCATGATGCACCAGAGATAACTTTTTCAAATTAAGGCGGTTCGAGACGAATTTTGCGTGAATTTTCAAAGGGGGACTTTTTCTACACACCTCTTATAGTAATTCAATGCATCTAGACACTTTGGAAGGTTCTTTTATGAAGGGATATGACTTTAAAACAAATGACACATCTTTTGAATTCAAAAGAATAGGAATTTTGGGAGGGAATTTTGAATTCTTTTCTAAAGAGGGCAACCCAAAATAAAAGAAGAAGACTTAAAAAGGTAAAAGGGGGGACGAAAAGAAGAGGCTTTTGGGGTGTGGCATGAGAGTTACAGAGAGAGAGAGAAAAGAGGAGATTTTCTTCTAGGTTTGTGAGAGAAGAGAGAAGGTGAGAGATTTCTTCTTAGTTACATTTCTAAGAGAGAATTGAGAGTGATTGTAAAGAGAGAAAGACTTGGAGAGAACTACTAAGGATTTTCTTGGGAAAGATTGTGAGATAAGTTGTGTTTTTATTTCTTTTATTTTGTAAATCTGTTTTTATATATGAAAATTGTGTTTTATCGTATCCTTCTCATGAATTCTGAGTAATCTTATTTATCATTCTACCTACTTTGAAGATATGGTTTTATGAAGAATAGATTTTGTTTTTTATGGTCTTAATTGATAATAATTTGTGATGATTTGAATTCCGATCTTCATTTACTTTTCAATATGACCAATTGAACTGTTAAAACTTGTTATGAGACATATGTTCTTAAATGAGATATAATTTCTACAACATAGGGAGAATCACATTTGATGTCATGGGAGAGTATGTCATCTTTGGGATTGAGTGCAAATAAATAAGGAAATATACTTTTGTTTGATGCAGAATTGGAGATTTTAAGGTGACAAATTAAAACCCCCAATTTGGTTCAGTTGATTGGAAA
>JXCR01148676.1:353062-371179 GCA_002079205.1 Phalaenopsis hybrid cultivar | reverse complement strand
TATATATATATATATATATATATATATATATATATATATATATATATATATATATATATATATATATATATATATATATATATATATATATATATATATATATATATATTTAAATGTTTTCAATTTCCTTACAAACCATATACTCATTGTAAATGAGAAGGATGCTTTCTAAAATTTGAACTTTCCATCACAACAAAAATTTTGTTTAATTTTTGTAATTTTACTTTAAAAATTTTAGTATTTAGTTTAGTTTAGTTTAATTTATGTAATCTTACATCAGCATTTTAATTAGCATTCATTTGAGTAGTCAATTTTCAAATTTCACACTTTACTTCTATTTTTTCTTATTATAAAATAATTCCCTAATTTTACTTTAGGATTTTTCAACTTCCCTGTGGGATCGATATCTACGTATACTTGTATTGATATTTAAGAGAGATTTCGCAGTTTAAAAGGAGTTTTTAATGATAAATTATATTTATAAAAAGTGTGTTGTTAGGATTATATTGCATATTTATTATAAATCTGCCTGCATCGAGTTTTTTTCACCGTTAGGTGGTGTCAACTGCATAAATATTTGCATATACAAATCTTCATATCAACTACCCGGGTCTACGAAGGTCTCTTGGATGACGAAGCCCATGGTTGCTGACTGGAAACTTCTGGTCAGAGTAGGTTTGACAGCCTCTTCAAATTAAGTAGATCAGGGAACCTGACAAACCCGAGACAATGGAAAGCCATGGTCATCTTTACCAAATCGTCTTAAATAAAAATAAAAAATCAATCAATCAAATTAAAAATATATTATGCTAAATTTATTTTGCAGGACCGTTGAAGATAAATAGCGGATGTCAGATTTATTTTGCATTTTAATAAGGTGTGTTAACTCTGATTTGCAGGGGTGATCATTCAAATTATGCTTAACACGATGTGAAGGAATGAACCTCAACTAAATCATTAACAATAACATGAACAAATTTGGATTCGTAACCTTACCTCTTTGTTGGGCTTCAAATCAAAGGTTGTTCGTCTAGTTACGATGTTAATCATCCATTTTAGGCATCTGCATGATCGTATGACATGCATCATAAGCCCTAACATCCTAAGACATTTGGAGTAAAACTCGAAATTACTTTTCAATGTGACATAAAATCATAAGATAGTACGAGACCTTGATAGGGTTCTACTAAGCCCTTAAGCATCCCCTACCCTTTCCTTTAGGATGAGACTTTAAAACTGCTTCCATGAAAACATTAAAAGTCAAACTTTTTGAGGATGAATTACAACCTTAATTGGAAGTTTTCTTAAGTACTCCCTTGTTGCGTAAGATATAATTAACTATAGTAGCTTGCCCTTATAGGAGGAAGCAAACCCTAGAACAGGTACAGTAACTTGAATCTTTAATTGTGGGTTTGCTTTCGTCAGGTTTTCTTCACGAGTATGCCTCCAAAGTATTTTAAGTCGTTTGTACATCAGGTATATTCTTTGAAGCTATCTACATGAAGTCCACCTCATGAAAGCTTCCCCCATGCGTTTTCTTTTGTTTATCTCTGTCATTGTATGTCTTAGCCCTCCAATCTCTCCTCTCTTTAGATCATCAACACGATTCAAGAGAGTTATTCAAAGATGGAGGCTATATGTTTGTAGATAAACTACAACTCCACAACAACAGAAAGACCAAACAACATGCAAGATTGTTAGCCCTAAAGGGAGAGATTTTTTGAAGAAGTACTCAACACCGACCGTGCAAAACAACAAAACAGCTAAAATTTTTACTCAGCACTGACGATGTCAAAGGCGGTTCAACCGCCGTTCCTAGAAGGTTCGATGCATTTGGATGATTTTTGAAGCGTTTTTGGAGGCATCTCTTGGTGAACCGACTTTGGGCTTTATATGAGGCCAAAATTCATCAAGAAAGGGACTCCTTTTCACTCCAAGACATTCCACCACGCTCCATTTTCACCATTCTTCATAATCCATCTTCATTCCACCACCATATTGGAGTCCATTAATAATTTTTATTTTATAATTTAGAGTTTGTGTGGTGAGATTTAGTGTGAAACTTTCTGTAAGAGTGTTGGAGAAGGAGAAAAGTGAGAGATATCTTCTTCCTGCATTTCTAAGGAAAGGCTACAAGGGATTTGTTTTGAGAAAAATTTTCAGATAAGTTTTGTTTGTTTATTAATATTGTATGAACTTTCTTTTATATATGAAATTTGTGTTTTGATGTGTCTTTCTTATGAAGTCTGAGTAGTTTACTCTATCTTTCTCCCTACTATGATAAATTTGTGTTTTGTCATATCTTTCTCATGAAGTCTGAGTAGTTCCCTCTATCTTTCCCTCTACTATGAGATATGATGTATCTTTTTCATGAAGTCTGAGTAGTTTACTTTATCTTTCTCCCTACTCTGAGATATGGTGAAGGAAGGATAATTATGATGTGCCAATATTAAAATATAAAATAAATTGTGATGATTTTTCAACTCTGAACTTAATTTATATTTCGATTTTGCCAATTAAATTGTTAAAATATGTTGTGAAACATATGATCAGGAAAATGGAGTATGATTTCTACAACTGAGTGAGGATTACATTTGATTTCATGGAGGAGAAATTCGTTAATGGAATTAAGTACAATAAATAGGGAAATATTCTTTGTTGGGTGTAAAATTGCATAATCTTTAGGGTGAGAGACTAAAATCCCCAATTCGATCTTAGTGTTTAAAAACTAAAGCTAGTGTTAGCCTTCAGGTGAAGGGAAATGGGAGCTCTGTAGTGGGAGTCAGTATCCTCCTAGCCTAGTCACAGATTTAGGGACTAAACCTTAGATTGGCCAATAATTTTCTATGCATTGTATTAGGGTAAAGAATTATAATTGCTCCTATTTGAAACAATACATACTATAAACATTTATCTCATCTCATTTCACCAGAACCTCATTGTAGTGAGAATGATATTTTTCACATAAGAAATCTTCATTACATAAATATAGTTAGTAGATTAGTATTTACTTTTTAGACTTTGCATTTCTGTTTTGCTAATAATTAAGTACTTTAGTTTTGATAATATCTAAACTTTCAAAATTAGTGACAGTGATTTCATTTTATTTTTTTGTTAATTTCCTAGTAAAACTTATAATTGTCAATTTACACCTTCCCTATAGGATCGATATTTGGAGCTTAAATAGAAAATCCTTTATTACATGATAATGATACTTATACTTGCATAGAATCTCATTATTAGTTGCCTATAATTATATATATTTACACAACTTACTTTTCATACAAGGATCAAGTTTTTGGCGTTGTAGTGGTATCAACTTCATAAATCCTTACATATAAAAAATCGGGATCAATAATCACCCTTTCTCTTTAGGAAAGTGATGCTTCCTACCATTGTAGCTCCAATCACAATAAATGTGTTCACTCATCGTATCTGATGCTGAATTATTTTTGTTTAGGTACCTGATTCAATTCAGACCCAGAGGTTAAGTAAATGCACCAAAAGCAAATTCTTCTTCCTGTGATGAGCTTCAAACTCTTGCTTCCCTGCATTCATAGTAGTAATTTACAAAAAGTTAATAGGCCTATAATCTGAGGAGTGTAATTGGAATTTTGTCAACCAAAAATATGTCTCATCCTCAAACATGATTGGGTAATGAACTAGTCAATAATTGGCATTTTTTGCTTGTGATCGTAGAATCACTTGTTCCAGACTTTTGCAGAAATTATCCATCGCCTTTGCATATTTCACCACTCCTTTTGTGTTCACTTCCCTTCAAGATCAAAGCCATATGTGGATTCTTCTCAACTGCAACAACAATGGCGCCAGCTTTAATCAAGACGTTCGTCAGAGAACCAGTTCTAGGCCTTATCTCCAGAACCACATCTCTTTCTGCAACTCCTGCTACGTCGGAGAGCTGTTCATTAATACTGGAATTCAACATATAATGTTGCCGGAGAAATTTTTTAGGGACAATACGGTTTCTTTAATTGAGAGCTTTGAGGGTTGAATGGTAGTCATCTTCGCCTTCTTGCTCACTCTTCAAAGTTTGAATAATGAGAGAAATGTGTCAACGACGCCATTGATGCGCATTCGAGGACGGTGGTGGAGGACTGAGAGGGAAGGAGAGCACATCGGGGTTTGTTGCAAGGGGATGCAGGAGCATAAGGTGGTGGGTGCAAGTAGGGCAAAATAGCCATTAATGTGAAAAGAAGCGGAAGAAGGGAGATCTTGCGACAAGGAAGATGACCCTTCTTATCGTAGAATGAATCACACGCAACAGGGAAAAAATGGTGGCGGGGAAAAAAGAATTAGGGCTGGCCCTCCAGGAGAAGCCTCTAGGTTTTAAAGAAATAAGTGGCTATTTATAGTCGAAGGAGATGCTATTGGTAGATTGTTTTGGAAACCAACAAGTGAGCTTGGGCTAGCTTGTAATCCAAATGTATAATTATTGGTGCCAAGGAGGAAGCTTCTTGGAGAAGCTTCAAATAACTCAAAATGTGATCTTCAAGGTGTTCAAAGTGACTCAAATAATTGTTGTAATGCTCAAGTAAGTTCATCAAAGTATGTGGTTCCAAGAAAAGTCCAAATTCATTCAAAATTTGGTGAAGTCAAAGGTATTTGAGCTTGGCTTAGATTTGAAATNATCTTCAAGGTGTTCAAAGTGACTCAAATAATTGTTGTAATGCTCAAGTAAGTTCATCAAAGTATGTGGTTCTAAGAAAAGTCCAAATTCATTCAAAATTTGGTGAAGTCAAAGGTATTTAAACTTGGCTTAGATTTGAAAATTTGAAATGGATTAACAATATTATAAAAAGGATTTTATGGCCAAATTTGAGTGAATCTAAGTATGGAGTATAATCAATATAGAGCATCCAAAGTATAATGTGTGAATTAGAAAGAAAGGATAAAGTGGATGGGTGTATGCATTTATATAGAGATATTTAAATTTTATTTATTATTATTTTATAATATTTATTATTTAGAAAAAAATCACAGTGTGAATGTTATTTGTAGTGTATGAAATTATACAAATGTGGGTATCTTCTCTATGTAAAATCGTCGTTCCGAATGTGATCGTGCGGTCTGTTTCATCATCCGAGATCACCCGAAAAAGTTCACCGATAATTGAGCCAATTTAATTATAACTTGTGCGCATCACGAGAAATGGAGTTATTTTGGTTCGATTGGAGCTGCTTAACAAATATATCAATGATCGGTCCGTGTATGAATGTCAACCATAGTCAAGCATATTGCTCTCGACAGAAAGTCAGACGTCGAACGTCTTAGGGTCCACCTTTTGGTTTTCAAATCCCTATGGGAACTCAACAAAAGCTTCAATATGTCAGCTTTAATCGATTCAACTAGACGTCGAGGATTAGAAACCGCCCATATGAAACTTCAAGGAGTGAATAAATTACTTGAATTTCTAAATATTATGGGTGCCGATCTAGTCCTCTAGGAAGGTCAAAATAGGAAAAATCCTAAGACAAGATCCTAAGGTATCTAAGGAAAGGGGAAAAAACCTCAAAATTGAGGTCAACAAATGGACCCCCAATAGGTGTGGTGTGTTGCACAAGCACTTTGCGTCGAATGGCGTTGACCAAAATGATGAACCCAATCCAACAAGAATGTCCAAGTAACCATACTTGGGACAAACCAAAGATCGAATCGAAGTGAAGTCAGATTTTTGCTGGGGATTAGCAAGTATAACTTCAACTGTTGTCATGAAATTGAATTTTCAAATGATTTTTGAAATATGTGCAGAGGAAAGATTCAAAAATATGGCTCCAAAAAGGACTCAGAAATATGGCTCTGATCCCAAAACATATGCTGAGAAAGGTTTTGAAAATATGACTCTGATCCCAAAGTATGTGCTGAGAAAGGATTCAGAAATATGACACTGATCCTAAAATATGTGCTGAGAAAGGATTAAAATATATGACTCTGATCTCAAAATATGTGTTGAGAAGGGATTCAGAAATATGACTCGGATCCAAAAATATGGGTTGAGAACGGATTCAAAAATATGACTCTGATCACAAAATATGTGCTGAGAAAGGAATAGGGCTAAGCCTATCCCAAAGAGTCTATATATGTGGAAGGTATCAAAATCCTTGCACCAATCCTAAAATATCGTGAATGTGGAAAAATATATGAATAGAATATGGAAATATGTGAAAGGAATCAGAATCCCTGCACCAATCCTAAAATATCGTGAATGTGGAGAAATATATAAATTGGATGTGGAAATATGTGAAAGGAATCAAAATCCCTGCACCAATCCTAAAATATCGTGAATGTGGAGAAATATATAAATAGGATGTGAAAATATGTGAAAGGTATCGTGAATGTGGAGAAATATATGAATAGGATGTGGAAATATGTGGAAGGAAACAGAATCCCTGCACCTATCCTAAAATATCGTGAATGTGGTGAAATATATGAATAGGATGTGGAAATATGTGGAAGGAATCGGAATCCTTGCATCGATCCTAAAATATCGTGAATGTGGAGAAATATATGAATAGGATGTGGAAATATGTGGAAGGAATCAGAATCCCTGCACCTATCCTAAAATAACGTGAATGTGGAGAAATATATGAATAGGATGTGGAAATACGTGAAAGGAATCAGAATCCCTGCACCGATCCTAAAATATTATGAATGTGGAGAAATATATGAATAGGATGTGGAAATATATGAAATGAATCAGAATCCCTGCACCGATCCTAAAATATCATGAATGTGAAGAAATATATGAATAGAATGTGGAAATATGTGAAAGGAATCAGAATCATTGCAACGATCCCTGAATGCCATGTGTATGGGAATTTATTTCAAAAAAATGTGATGTATTGAGTGAAACTATGTAGGAATGTGATTTTTTGTGTAACTTGTAGAGATGTGGTGATTTGTGTGTAATTGTGTGGGAATATGTCGAGATGTAATGTTGAATATTATGTGAATTGTGAAATTTATGGGCTATGTGAATTTATGAAATTGTGAAATTTGCAGATTTTTCCAGAGATTTTATGGTGAAAATTTATACAATGCGATGTTCTTTGAGAATGTGAGTGCAAAGATTTGCAGTGTAAATTTTAAATTTTACAAAAAGTGTTGCGATTTTATTTGAATGTTTTGATTTTATTTGATTTGATGTTGAGTTTATTTTTGTTGTAGTTTGATGTATGTGTTTTTTCATTTCTTATTTTGATTTGAGTTTTGTGAGTTGTAATTTTTTTTATCTTCTTTTCATTTTTAGGATTTGGACCCAGTCTTAGACAAGTGTGACATCCGTGTTTCTAAGAATGATATTTTATTTCTAAACCTTTTTTCTTTAAAACATCACGATGTACAATACTTTTTCAAGTAGCATCTGTTTATCAACAACATCAATATTTTTACCTTGATAATTCAAGAGTTGGTAGGACCCACTCCAATCTTGCAATGTGCAAGAATAGGTCGTCTGAGAACAAGAATTAGATTGCCGACTTTAAAAGTCCTTGGGAGAACCAGCTTATTGCGGGATTGTATGATCTTGGCCTTTTAGAGCTCGGAAATCTGTTGTGCTGACATTCGTTTTCCTTTGAGATTTTGTAATTTTTCAAGCTAGAGTTTGGTGTTGTCTTCTATCATGATTTTGTTTGTTACCGTCATGAAGGAAGGGAGCTATATTTGTAGTGGAAAGGTGGCCTCAGACCCACACATGAGGGAATACAAAGTATATTGTGTAGAAGTTATAAACGATGTTCAGCATGCCCACAAGGCTTCCAACAACTGTTTATGTCATCCTCTTTTGTTGTTATTCAAAGTTTCTTTTAAGATCTGGACAAGCACCTTGTTGAAAGCTTCCGTCAGTCTGCTTTCTCTCGGGTAGTAAATCATGGAGTATCGTCAATCCATACCATGCCATATGATGAAATTATTGATCTTGGTGATTTTGAATGCAGACTTGTCATGGTAAACCAAACCTATAGGAGATTTGATTTTTTGAAGAATTGCAAGACATTGTGAGCTTTAAACTCCCTTAACGATGTCTCTATTGCTTACTTCAGAAAAATAATCATTATCTGCAAGAATGAACCAATGTTCTGTTGACAACAGAGAGTCTATAGGGTCCACGATATTTGTGCAACAACACTCGAATAGCCACAAAACAATTGTAGAGTGTAGCACATTCAGAGGTTGTTGTAAGACCGCTTTATGTATTTGACAATGGTGACAACCCTTAACAACATTCATGCAATCTGTCATTATCATTGACCAATAATGTCTCAACCCTTTTAAACGTCATTTTCATTTTCGTGTCTGACTGGTAGAGCTTTTGCTTGACTCAGAAGATTGTAAATGTATAGCTCCATGTAGTAAATGTAATTTCTGTATAGCTGGTTTTTTTTGTTTTGCACAAATTGTCCATGTTATCTTGGAAGGATATTCTGACGTTCTTCTGTTGAAGTTGGAGTAAAATTTTCTAGGCATTGAAAGCTCTGACTTCAGGTTTGAATTTCATTAATTGCTAATAAAACAACCCTTAATTTAATTCTTTCTTTCTGGGCCTAAGCAGATGTCAAAATTTTGACAATGTGATTAAAATATTTTTCATTTTCCCAAGATATTTTGGGGCCAATTAATAGCCAACCAAGGAGATCAGGATCACTTAACTCTTTTCCTGAATATAATATCGGAAGAATTTTATTAAGAGGGCTCTTTAAATTTTATTAATTATGAGAGAATTCAAACACCAATTTTGGATTTTATGCTCACCTCAAGCTTTTTCTCAGGGAGATTTCCTCTCTCTTAAATTAAGCTCTCTTATAAACTAAGGGCTTTTTGTATAATTTATCTTTTCTTTTCTTAAGCCATAAATAATTTAACACTTCACGTCTCTCACTTTTTTTTTCTGAGAATCACTATATCTGGTAGAACATAATTCTTATTTGAATGTCTGAACTCCCTTAATTAATAATTCAGAAATGCTCCTTAATGTGAATTTTGAGATATTATAGTCCATTCAAAAGTTAGGACCAAATCATTTGGCAAGATATTAAAAGACATGTGATATCCCGAGCCAATTACTCGTATTTTAAGCACACTATTTTATTTTTAAATAAACTCAGGACCCAATCGAAATTCCTTAAAGTGAAGGACTCAATTGATAAAACATTAATATCATTCTCCCCTTGAGTCATAATTACTTAAACACCAAAATTTTTATCATGAAGCACTCCTTTTCTTAATTAAACTTTGAATGTCAGAGCTAATTTCTTGTTTCCCAAAAAAAAATTTTTGATGTGAAATTATCTGCAGTATTTGGGTAACACGACGTCTCTCCTTTTGAATAAGCTTTTCAAATGTTGAATAAATTCTGGATAACAACAAGTTTCTTTGTTTTCTTTGTTTTCATTAGGTGGGAGGGTTGGGACAAAGTAACAAGAATCCCATTGATATCCTTGAAGGCTTTGCCCAAACTGTATTCCACCTGTCGTTAGTTGTGTAAGAGTCAATCAAAACAATTGGATTAACTGAAGTTATATTGATTAAACCTCTTTCAAGTTCTTTCAAATACCTTTCGGGATCATTATGTTCTCATTATTGAAGTTGTATTTTAACTAATCCTTGAAAACGAAACAGTCTTCTATGTTATGTCCGATGAGTCTGTGGTACAAGCAATATCTTGGATGTTCTTTCTGGCTAACTTTGTATGGTCTCTTCAATTCAGGGGTCTTGAATTCAAACTTCTTAATCAGAATTCAGAACATCTTCTCCACAGCTTCATCTTTAAAATGATAACTTTTGTTCAACCGATCGATTATATGCGGTAACAGTTTCTTCTGGAAGAGGAACTCCTTCAGCAAAGAATTTTTTTTTTATGAGCATTGTTCCTTTCGTCAAGCAATAGTGTTGTGTCATTGGCAACCATAACATCTGACTCATGTTCTTCTTCAGGGAGGTAGCCCTCAGATCTTTCCTTTAGTATCAGTCTGACAGCCCTAGGTCTACACCACTTCTTATCCGATGTCAATGCTTCAAGACGGGGTATCCTGTTAATAACATCGACCCACTGGTCAGAAGTGCAGTCCCTGGTGTGCAGACTAGATACATTGTTAAGTAACCTCTTATTGTTTTATGATGTCGGAATATTGCTGCTTGTGGTGGCAGAAAAGGTAGCAGTCCTTGAACTCTACATTACAATTTGCATTAAAACAGTTTGATGACTTGGCCCAAGTTGTACTCCATCTTTCCTTCAGTGTGTCGATGTTCATTGGAATCATTGGATCAATCAAAATCATATTAATGGAACCTTTTTCATGTTCTCTTAAATTTTCTTTTAAGATCACTATGTTTCCATTCTTTTTGAGGCGGTTGGTCTATTCATTATGTTGTTGAATGATCATTTGAAATTCATCTGAGACGTTCTCCCTAGTAAGTAAGGGAGCATCGCACAAGGATGATGTTACCATCGTCTCGATGATGTTAATTTCTATGAATTCTTCTTCCATATAAATTGATATATCATAGTTTTTATCATATTTATATTTTCTTTGTTCTTCAGACAACGGCTCAGAGTCTCTTCAACGTATCCTCGATAGAACTTCCCTTGACTATCTTGAGGTAATTTAAAGTTTTTTGGATTATCAACCTTCTTTGTGTCAAGCTCTGGTGTAATTGTGATATTGATGGCCGGAGTATCGGACTTGGTAAGAGTCTCCTTGACCTTGGGCCTCCTGAGTGCAGGGAATTCTTGCTTGCAATTCAAATCGAACTCAATTGCAGGTTTTGAAGAAAACATAAGGTGCTTTTCCAAGAATGACTCCAAAGGAATTCTTGCTTGCAATTCAGGTCGAACTCGATTGCAGGTTTTGAAGAAAACATAAGGTGCTTTTCCAAGAATGACTCCAAACTCGTCGAAGCCAGTTCCGAATTTGATCTTTGATCTCGCGTACAGGGCACCTTTGCCACGGGGCATTCCTCCGATGACTGGGGAGATTAATTTTGGCCTTAACATCATCTTTGTTATTTGAAGAATTCCCTAAAATTAGAAGGGTCTCGTGCCTTGCAGTTTCAACGAAAGTACTAGTTAACGCGCTTGTCTTATAAACTGGGCATCCTTTGAGATTTATTTATGTGAATTTTTTTTTAAAATTGAGGTGTTTTGTTTTATTACTATATATTTGCAATGCTTTAAAAAGTTTTGTTTTGTTTTGAAAATGAAAAGTTGTGAGAGCGAAATTTAGTGTAGGAGAGAGAAGAGAGAACATACCTAAAATGATTTAAAAGTTCAATTCATTATAATAAGGTATGTTTTACTTATACATACCTTATTAATTATAATAATGTATGTTTTACTTGATGTTTTACTTATATTCATTATAAAAAGGTAGGTATATTATCATATCATATTATAAATAGTCAAGTAATGCAATACACATGAGTCAACACAACCACTGTAAAACGAACCCAAATAAAAAAAAACTTTAATATAATGCTAATTCAACCAAAAGTTCAATCCATTTAAACCAATTTAAATTTAATTCAAAATCATAATTAAACCTAAATCTAAAAACAACTCATATTTAAAACCAAAAGCCAAACACAAACTAAATTTATAATTGAACCAAGCTAAAATTAAAATTAAATATAAACTAAATTAAAACTTTAAGCTAAATATGAATCAAAATTTATGTTTTATCATTAAATTAAGATTCAAACATGTGACCTTTAGGCTAATCATTCTTATTTTTATTTAGACTTAAGTAAAGTTTGAATTAAGCCTAAAAGTAATTGAGCGTAATTTGAATTCAACATAAAATAAATATAACCTAATATAATCTAATCAACTTACCTAATCTTACTCAACCCTAAAGTAACACTTAAATAAATTGAAAAAAAGACATAATTCAACACAAGTATAAAGCAAAGCTTAAGAAAAACTAAAAATCTAAATGATCTAAACCATAACCTAAACTTGACTCAACATATTCCCTAAATAAACATAACTTTAACCTAAATCTAGACTCAACTAAATTCCATAATTAAAACCTAAACAAACTAACTAAACTCAAAGTAAACCAAAACCTAAATCAAACTAAATTCAAGTTAAGCCAAAATAAAAATTATTATGCTTGATCTCCTAGGTAGTTGTAGATTTATTTCCTCCAATTGGATCAAGTTTAGTGCATCTCTGAGTAACTAGATGAGCCAAACTAGGCCAAGTCCTCCAAGAAAGGCTAGTCAAGCACAACCTCACTTCTATGGATAATTGAGCTAATTAGCTTCACAATTAGCCATATAAGTCATGTTTTTATAAGAGGTATACTTCCCATGGATGAAGACACCATACTACTTAGTGGTCAGGCAACCTAAATTGAAAGCGTCCAAAATGAGCCCAGGCCTACTTGTCCATGTAACCACCTATTCTCTATGATCCACGATGTGGCATGTAAATATATGTGTTAATCTAGTAGTATACAAATTTCAGAGTTTGTGTATCAATCTCACATAGAATGAGTTAATATTCTAAAAAGGTGAAATTTATAGTTTACAAAAGATATATTTAGTTTGAAGGGATGAAAGTTTATAATTTTTAGGATTTTCTAACAAATGAGAGTACCTCCTAAAATTGGACCTAAAATTTATCCAATAAATTCAAATGTATTTCAAAAATTAAGAGCAAATCTATTTAGCCTCTTCTAATATTATAAGAAGTTTTGGGATTTCATATTTTAATTTAGTTTCCTAAAAAATGAAAAAAAAAACCCTCAAGATTCCATGTTTCTATATTAATTTTACTATTCTAGAAGAAATATTCTTATTATTCTAAAAAGTGTGTGCTAATTTAGTAGCATCACTAGCCTTCTTCCATCATCCTAAATCACAACAAGTCTTAAAATTTTAAGTAGCAACTTGAAGATAATTAAAGCATCAAAAGTTAATGTATTGATGCAACAAATTTGCTATGAGATAGATCGGTTAATTACATAAATGTATGTGTTGAGCAAGTAATATACAAATAAGGAGTTCGTGTATCATTCTCATAAGGATAGTTGTAAAACTATTACTAACGGGGTAAGTTCTAGTGTACTACAGTACTAAAACTAATTTAAAATGATCTAAGTGCAAGAATGAATATCCAATAATCTCAAAAGAGTCCAAACAAAAAATAACAAAAGTAGAACATGCAATTAATAACAAAAAACCCTTTAGAGGTGATGAGGCTCATACTTCTGTGGCATTAGTATAGTGTTCTTTCTATATTTTTCCTATGAGTTCTCTTGTATGATAGCTGAAAACTAGGGATGCAATCCTCCTTATGTCTAGGTTATAAAAATAGTTGAAAACCATATTACAGTTAAAAGGGACTTAACCATGCACTGTTTCTCAAGATTCTTTGGATTCCCTTTCTAAGTTGCAATTTTCTAATGAAAATTATTCTATTATATTAGGCTACCATGTGTTGACATACTCATTTCACTGGGCAAAAGTTAGAAGTCCTAGATCACAAGAAGTTTTAACATCCTAACTGATCTTGTTAGAAGAAAATGATGATTATAAGGTTAACTCGTCAACATCAACATATAAAAATCAAAGGTATGAAAACAATATGGGAGAAAAATCATGAAAAAAATGAGAAAAACTCTATCATTACATCATAAAAGTATGAAAACATATTAACTATGAGACATGAGGCAGAAAATCACTGAAGACTTTATTATAATTATTGAAGAACTAAGTGCAAGAAAGTGTAAACTACAATCAAGTTAAGTTCTCCATAGTATACTGTTGACCTCATTTTTTGGTCAACCATATTTTTTTGGCTTAAGCCTAATTGGACTTCACTTGAGATTGGCCTTGAACAAACCATTACAAAAGAAAACTAAATTTGAAATTGATTAAAATGAAAAGAAATTAAAATAATCTTCAAATACAATCAATTTTAACCATACTCTGAGATAACCCTAAAAATAACTTTAATCACTTGTTTTCTCTTTTGAGATGATTGTAGGGCTCAAGTCTTCATTTTGAAGGTTGTATGATGCTTATTGTTACTTCTAAATACCATGCAAACAAGTTTGATGATTGTTTATAATATCTTGTATGTAAACCTCTTCAAATCAAATTTTCATGCATGATGATCTGTATTTTAAATCGTAAAATTATAATTTTATTTCATAAGTCAACCGAGTGATCCAAATTATATTCAATAAGTTACATGATATTTATAATCACATTTACAAACTATGCAAACTAGTTTGGTGGTCACCAAATATCATTTTTATGTGAAATTGTGCAATTAGAGTTTTTATGCCTAAAAAATAGTCCCACACAAAATATTTTCAACGAGTCATTATTTTTGAAAACAGACATTGCCTATGTGTTTGTATCATTGAGACTTTTCAAATTAGTTCCTTTTCTCCTTAATTATAACTTTATTTAGAGGCTTGTTGAGCCGACGATAATTAGAAGAGAGGAAAAAAAATAATTTTGATAGTAAAATGAATATTTTACCATAACTACCTTAAAATGAATTTAAATCAACTTGGGTCTTCAATAAAAATTATTCTGAATTCAAAGATACATAATTTGGACAAATGAAATTAATTAATTTATTTTAAAAAAAAATCACAGTTTTCTCTCTCATAAGGGTTTGAGCCTACTTTTGCCGAGCATATCCTTTCATGGAGCTTGAATTAGTTAAAATTTCTTAAATCATACATTCTCTGTATGTTTTTTTATTAAATTAGCCTATATCAATTATTGACCAAAACCAACTCCCAACCACCCCGTAACTACCTCCCAAATCACCTAACTACTTCAATCAACTATATATTGAGCTCAAGAACTCCTCCTGCAAAATTAATTTTACTTGTATTTTTTCATAATTACCCTAGCTACCTTGGCCATATTACTAAAATACCCTCACCCTTTCTAAAAATTCTAATTTTTTTCCATTAATCCTCACCCTTCCTTCTCCTACATTCGATCCCACTTGATGTAACACCTCACTAATTTGCCTCTTCCTGTCTCATTTGACCACATCACCAAGCTGTGAACCCCTCTCCATCTCCCTACTCCACATCATCTTAAATCATAACCCTTCTTTTCAAATACCTAACCTCCCATCTAAACCTAACTATTAACTCCTCTTTAACTTTTTTTTTCCTTTCAATTCTTCCCCTAACTTTGGTCAAACAGAGACCCCAAGTCTCCCATCCATCTCCTTTTAGTTTTCTTCCTCTCTCTCTCAATTCTCCCTTGAAAGGCCAAGAGAAAAACCATCCCCCAATTTCTTTTCCTTTCTTTTTGTTAAATCCAACAATTCATCAATTTGTGACCTTGTAAAGCAAGGTATGGAGTTCTTAGCAATTTATTTCATCCAATTTTTAAATTAAACCATGTTGTTTGTATGTTAGTGTATGGATTTCAAATTCATCATGTGATCTTTCGATGTTATCCATGTTTTCCCACATGAATTTTTAATGTTTCTTTTTATGTTTTTCAATCTCACTTGTCAATTTAAAATATCTCCATATTTCTTCAAAATTTTTTAAAAATTTTCATTTAATTCTGGGCCTTTTATTTTAAGCATGTTCTATCTTATTGTCATGAATGTTTTATATATTTTTCATGATGAAATGATAAGGCTTTTATGTTAAAAGGTCTTGTATGTTAATGTAACTTTTTCATAGTAGAAATATAGGAATTTGGCTTGAATTTTATGCTATTGTGTTTATATGATGTTATCTTTTATAATTAGCAAAAATTTCATTCTTTTTGCCAAAATTGAGGACCCTATGTTAGAAATTGTAAGAAATGATAGAGGAAATCATATGGAAACTTAGCAAATTACTTGAATCTCACCAAAATATAGTTAATTACTTTCAATCTCATTAAATTTAAGGGATTAATTCTTAATTTTACCCAAACCAAATTGATTAAGGGAGGAAACATGTGAAATTGATAGCTTCTATGGGTGTTTTCCCTTAGTCAAACCAAAAACCTAATACTTAAAATGAAAACCTAGTTTAGGTTAACTAATTATCATCTATGTTGAACCTAAAAACATCTAAATATCCCTTAATTGCCCAATTTAGCACTATTCTCTTTTTATTAGCCAAACAAACCTTGAATCATCCTTAATCATATAAAAATCAAGCCTAATTTCCTTTTAATCCCCTTAAACTAAGTCTAATTTCCTTTTAATCCCCTTAAACTAAGCCTAAACAATTTAAATGGGTAGGTAATTAATTAATTCATTCATTAATTAAGCACTTACTTATTATAATCAATCCATAAATAAATTAATTAAGCAAATAATAATCTAACTAATCCACTAATCATTTAAAGGAAACCTAAATTAATCAAATTGGTTTGTTCTCATTAACTAAAAAATTAAGTCAATTAATTAATCCATTAACTCCAGAAGTGGCTAGCCCTTTTTGTGGGATATCACCCATGTGTTTTTATGCTTTGTGTGTCGACCTTTGGGTCTGGGTGGCTCACCCTCCGAAGGTGGCTCGCTTTCTTTGTGGAAATCACCCACACATTTTTATGATTTGTACATCGACCTTTAGGTTTGGGCGGCCTTTCCTTCACAAGAAGCTAGCCTCTTTGTGTGGCTATTCACCCACTTTATTTTCCTTACACTTTATGTGTCGACCTTCGGGTCATAACAACCTTTCCTTTAGAAGTGGTAGCAGGGAATTCACTCAGTATGTTTTATGCATTATGCGACGTCCTTCAATTCATGGCGGCCTTTCCTTTATAAGTGGTTAGCATTTTTTTTGGGACCTTACCCCCTTTCAATTGTGCTTTGTGCATTGGCCTTCAGGTTAAGGCAGCCCTTCCTTTAGAAGAGGCTAGCCTCCTTTATGAGATGTTACCCTACATGTTTTACGCATTAGGCATTGTCCCTCGGGTCCCAAGGGTCTTTCATCTCGACAATGACTGACCTTTTTGTGTAGGATTTCCCCTAGATTCTTTACTCATTATGAAATGTCCTTCGGGTCTATAGCAACTCTTCCGTCGGAAGTGGCTAGCCGTTTTAGTGGGATATCCTCCACATGCTATGTGCTATATACATTGAACTCTAGGTTCATCGACCCCATCTTCAGAAGAATGGCTTGCCTTCTTATGGGTTATTAACCATACCCTTTTACGCTAAATGTGCTGACCTCTAGGCTCGACGACCCTTCATTCAAAAGATTGTCTTGCCTTCTTATGGGTTATTACCTATACCCATTTATGTTAAATGTTGAACTCCGAATGCAATGACCCATCTTCCAAAAAAAATGGCTTGCCTTTTTATGGCTTGTTACCATACCCTTTTACGCTAAATGTGTTTAGCTTTAGGTCTTGGTTGTCCGTTTCCATGGAAGTGTGATTTTCCATTTTCATAGGTTATTACTGAAGCCCTTTGTTGGGGTTTCCATCCACTTACTTTATGTTTTATATGCCAACCTCTTCCAGGTGAACCCTTCTTTAGGAGGATATTCCATCACTTCTTATGGGGTTTCACTCTTCTTTTTTTACATCCTGCATGTCGACCCTTGGGTTTGATAGTCCTTTCTCAAAAGTGGACTTGCCTTTTGCATGGGCTTTTGATGCGGGCATATTTGTTGTGTAATTTGTAAATATTTTTTAATATTACAAAGCACACATGCGATAGTGCTAATAATAATTATGCAATTCAAATACAAAAAAAATAACTTTAGTAAAAATATTTTTTTCTTTTAAAATCTTTAAACTGCCAAACTTGTAATAATAATGCAAGTATATGTATCGCTTCAATAATAAAGGGCTCTATTGGAGTCCTAGATATCGATCCCACAGAGAAGTTGGAAATGCTTATGAATAAATTCTTATGGCTATAAGGTAAAACACAATTCAAACTTCAAAACTTAAGTACAAAATTCAAATGAGTGAATGCTAAATAAAATGCAATTAAAAAGAAACTAAGTTAACTAAACTAATTGCTAAATTTCAAAGTTAAAGTTCTATAAACTAAACAAAGTTTCTGTGACGAAGAGTTCAAATTTAAGAAAACATCATTCCCATTCATAATGAGTATATGGATTATAAAGAAATTAAAATCATTTAAACTATATATATATA
>JXCR01148676.1:318147-353024 GCA_002079205.1 Phalaenopsis hybrid cultivar | reverse complement strand
TATATATATATATATATATATATATATAATTTTGTATTGTGCCAAATATGAGTAATTCTATTATTTACCCTCTTTCAAGTGCATAAAGAACATTGACAAATCCAGAGTTTGGTCCCTAATTTCATGGTTAGGTTTGGAGGATACCGGCTCCCACTCCAGAGCTCTCACTACTCCCTTGCCTAAGAGCTAATAATCTTGAATTAGTTTACAATCAATTGGACCAAATTGGAGATTTTAATTGTCGCCTTAGAATCTTCAATTTTGCATTTAAAAAATTATATTTCCCTATTTATTTGCACTCATTCTCATAGATAACATCCTCACCCATGAAACTGAATGTGACTCTCCCCATGTTGTAGAAATCATAGCTCTTTTAGATCATATGTTTCTCAACATATTTTAACATTTTAATTGGTCAGATGACAAAGTAAATGAATATCAGAGTTCAAATCATCACAAATATTTTACATTTAAAACTGTATAAAATAAAATCAACTCTTCACAAATCCATATCTCAAAGTAGAGAGAAAGATAAATAAGACTACTCAGAATTCATAAGAAGGATACGACAAAACACAAATTTCATATATAAAATAAATTTACAAAATAATAAAATAAAAGTCATAATTTATCTCACAATCCTTCCCAAGCAAATCCCTAGAAGTTCTCTTTACGCACTTTTCCTCTTTACAAGCACTCTCAATTCCCACTTGAAAGTGTAATAAAGAAGAAATCTCTCACTTTCCCTCTCCTCTTACAGCCCTTGAATAAAATCTCCAAGTCCTTGACTTTCTCTCTCTAACTCTCTCTCACTCACACACCACCACCTTACACACCTCTTTTCTCCTCTCTTTTCAAGCCCTAGACTTTCCTCTCTTTCATTAGAGGCTGCCTCCCTCCAAAAAGAATTCAAAATTTACTCCTAAATTCTATCCAAAAGTCAAACCTTTTGAATTCCAAAGACATGTTTATTAATTCAAGAGATATATCCTTTCATCATAGAACCTTCAAAAGTGTCTAGATGCATTGAATCACCCTATGTGGCATTTGAGACATGTGGGCCCTTCAAAATGCACGCAAAATTCATCCTGAACCACCTTAATTCATAAAAATTTATCTCTGGCGCCTCAAGTGTTGATTCTGGGGCTTTAGGCTCCAAATTGCTTAAATCTGCGTTGTTTTGGGTTCTGGCACTTCAGACGTCGATCTAGCGCTTCAGGCATCACCTCTATGTAAAATCGCTCTTCAAGCGCCAAATCTAGCTCTCTGTAAAGTGGTGCATAAGGCGCCAACAAGTGTCGGATTCACAAAATTCACTATTTTGACTCCAAATTTTGTTTTTTTTCCTACTTTTGCTCTATATACCTAAAATTGATATATCTAACGCTTCAAGCACCAGATTCACAAAATTCGCTATTTTGGCTCCAAATTTTGTATTTTTTGCTACTTTTGCTCCAAATACCTAAAATTGATATACCTGCAATAAAAACACAAAAATACTCTTCTTTAAAGTGTAATATCATAAAAAATAAGCATAAAATATATACTTAAAATAACACTTTATTTTGGTACATCAAAATCCCCCAAACTTAAATATTACTTGTCCTCAAGTGACACTTTGACTACATAAAAAATACGACTTAAGATAGACATTAGCTTATAAAATTCTATACTTTAATTTTATAAATAAAATAGTAAAAATTAAGAAAAATTTTTACTAACTTAGATTAAAACTATAAGTCTAAGAATATTTAGAAATCAAATCTAAGATGTCTTAATCTCTATTCATTTCAAGAAGAATTGTAATTCATCGTATCAATAATACTTAGAATATTCATATGAAAAGGAATCTCATGAAAACTTTACTAGTAAGTGTGCTAATACTCAAATACAAGTTTAGAAAATATAATAAAGTTTTTTCCTCAAGTTAATTCAAGTGAAGCCAATTTTTGATAAGGCATCTCCTCAAGCTTCTCATCACAATCCTTTTTTCTTTTTTCTCTTTTTTTTTATTTAGAATCTTTTTAATCCTTTCTTTTCTTTTCTTTTTTAAGTGAGAATTACTATATCTGGATAACCTTTAATAATTTTGAACTTCACTATCCTCTTCTTAAAGTTAAAGCTTTTTACCTTTCTTCACTATATAAATTCATATTATTTTGATGATTTTTCATAAAGTCTCATTCTTTTCTTCTTATATGAAACTCTAAAATTCTTAATACTTTAAAAATACAATTTCCTTTACTTTAAATAGAAAAATATAGAGTTATCCTTTCATACCAAATATCTTTAACTTTAGAATTGACCTTCATCATTAAAAATTTTTACCTAAATTTACCATAATATTTACAAACATAAGTATAGTTATTTAAAGTTAAACCCAAATATCCAAGGTCATGTTAAATTAATTTTAAAAATATAGGTAATTAAGGATAAATAAAATTTATTTTACTTCTTTTTAAAAGAAATTTTTCTTTCCCCCAAACTTAAGTTTTTAAGTAATTAAAAATTTTTAGTACAAAAATTTTGTATGTGAAAAAAAATAAAAATAAAAACTAACCGGTAGAGGATTTCTTAATATGAAGTTGAGCTCTGATATACTGTAGGTACTAACTTAAAAATACAGACTTTAAAACATTAAATGAAACAAAACATATTTTAAAAGGATTTACTAAGAATTTAAAACATACACAAAAATTAAATATACTAAAAATGCACAAAAAGTAAAAATCTACAATTTCTATTACAGTCCACAGTCATACTATAACAGTTATAAGAAAAACAAATAACAAAATAATCAACATAACAAACAAACAAAGAAACTAAACTCCTAAAATATTTGTCTTCATCTTCTTCCTCATCATCATCATTATCATTTTGTTCTTCTTCCTCTTCTTCATCATGATTTGACACATGAGTAAAACTGGAGCAAGTTTGAAATTCTACATTGTAATCACCCCTTAGATATCTTGTCATAGCTTCCTGATATGTTATATCTTGTTGAACTCTTATTTTCATCATTATATGCATTCCTTGCTTCAATTCCTCAAATCCTATTTTACAAATTCACCATATTGATTTGTTGTATTATAAGATTATCCATAATATTCTCAAGTGAAGCAGATTTGGAAGCAGATGCCCTTGCAACAGATGTTGAGAGCTTATCACTTCCTCCACTCCTGACTTCAGCAAATGATTCAAATCTTTGGACACTAAGTCTCCCAATTGGTTTTGTGGTTGCAGCTTTTCTTCATTTCTACCAAACTCTACTCTTAATTGTTCACATAAAGTGAAAATCAGGGCAGGGTATCCCAAACCACTAGCTATAGCACTCCTAGCAATACTCCAAGCATGAAGTATTATAAGAGCGCCAACATCTATTGCCTACATTTGCTGAATGCAGAAGTTTAGCACAGCTATATTATAAGAGCACAACTAATGCGGGGCGATTTAGTGTGCAATTTTGCAAATATTTTTCAATATTATAACATCACACACGATAGAAATATAATAAATATGCAATATAATAAAAAAAACTTTTTATGTAACTAATTTATCTTTTAAAACTCTTTTTAAAATGTAAAATCTCCTTTAATATCAACGCAAGTATACACATCGCTCAAGTAATAAAGGGCTCTAATGGAGTCCTAGATATCGATCCTACAAAAAAATTAAAAAATCTTTTAAGTAAATTATGAAAATTATTTTATAACAAAAACAAAAACAAAAGTAAAAGTAAAGTGCAAAGTTTGAAAATTAACTACTCAAGTGAATGCTAATTAAAATGCATATGTAAGACTACATAAGTTAAACTAAACTAAATACTAAACTTTCAAAAGTAAATTTACAAAAATTAAACAAAGTTTTTGTTGTGATGAAAAGTTCAAATTTAAGAAAGCATCCTTCCTCTTTACAATGAGTATATAAATTGTGAAGAAATTGAAATCATTTGAAAAAATAAATAAAAACTTTTTTGTGCCAAATAGGAGCAATCCTATTCTTGACCCTCTTTTGAGTGCTATAAAGAATATTGGCTAATCTAGAGTTTGATCCCTAATTATGTGGTTAGGCTGAGAAGATACCAGCTGTCACTCTAGAGCTCCCACTACTCCCTCACCTAAGGGCTAACAATCTTGCATTAGTTTCCAATCAATTGGACCAAATTAGGGATTTTAATCTATCACCTTAAAATCTCCAATTCTGCATCTAACAAAGTATATTTCCTTATTTATTTGTACCCAAGCCCATGGATGACATTCTCTCCCATGAAGTCAAATGTGATTATCCCTATAATGTAGAAATCATATCTCATTTAAAAACATATGTCTTTCATTAAATTTTAACAGTTTAATTGACCAGATTGAAAAGTAAATGAAGATCAGAGTTGAAATCATCACAAATTATTATCATTTAAAACCGTGGAAAACAAAATCTACTCTTCACAAAACCATTCTCAAAGTAGGGAGATGGATAAAGAAGACTACTCAAAATTCATGAGAATGATACAATATGGATTTCATATATAAAAACAAGTTTACAAAACAAAAGAAATAAAAATACAACTTATCTCATAATCATTCTCAAGAAAATCCTTAGAAGTTCTCTAAAAGTTTTTCTCTCTTTACAATCACTCGCAAATCTCTCTTAAAAGTGTAATGAAGAAAAAATCTCTCACATTTCCTCTCCTCTTACAACCATAGAAGAAAATCTCCTCTCACGCCCCCTTTCTTTTCTCTCACACCACAAACTTCAAGCCTCCTCAAGTCTTCTTCTTTTATTTTGGGCTGCCTCCATTGGAAAAGAATTAAAAATTCCCTCCAAAAGTTAACTCTTTTGAATTTAAAAGATGTGTCATTTGATCCAAGAGTCATATCCCTTCATAAAAGAACCTTCCAAAGTGTCTAGATGCTTTGAATTACACCAAGAGGTGTGTAGAACAGATGTCTCTTTAAAAATTCATGCAAAATTCATCTTGAACCGCCTTAATTTCAAAAAGCCATCCCTGGAGCATGATGCACCACTTCTCTGGATTTTGGCGCATCATGCGCCGATCTTGCGCATCATGTGTCAGAATCCAAAAATTCACTGTTTTGGCTCCAATTTTTTTTACCATTATTACTCCAAATGCCTAAAAATGATATACCTACAACAAAAACACAAAAATACATTTCTTTAAAGTGCAATATCATAAAAAATAAGCATAAAATAAGCACTTAAAATAATATATTATTTTGGTGTATCAATGAGTATCAAAAGTAAATGGCAAGTTGGAATAAAACTCACGGATCATTGGGACTATTGCTACTATAGTGAAGTACCAGATTCTCTCCTAATTTTTAGCGATGATCAACCTCTCAATCTTGCCTCCAGGGTTAGTAAATGTTTGTTCCTAGATTAATTTTCTCGGCCCATTTGAGTGTTGTAACTATGTTGAGCTTTATAGTTGACAAATCTTCTCGCGTCAAATCTTTAGTAGGCTTTCCTCTTTTTACCTGTGGAGCCATTTGAATTTTTTGAAAATCTAAAAAAAATCCAAATAAATTACAAAATAAAAAATTTAACTTCACAAGTAAGATTATTTGGTAAGAAATTTTTTCCCCTGGGTTTTCTATAAGCTTTTAAACAAATTCCTTAATTTTAGGATTTCTCATAATGTAGGATAAATTCATGGTAAAAATAAAAAATTTCTAAGTTAAAGTGAAGCTCTTACCAAGAGAAGATGAAATCTATGATCTTTGGCCCTTGAAATCTTCTCAAATCCGCAAAATGTCAAGCCCTAAGTCGCGGTTTAGAGTAATGAGAGGACTTAAGCAATAAAAATGGATCTTTCTATGAAAATTTGCTCAGTACCGCATTACTTCAACCTCTAACTAACTCAAATAAACACTTATACTCATAATAAAACAATTTTCTAACACAAAAATTTCACAAACAATACAAAACTCACTTATATATATATATAATCCACATTATTACAAACTAACAGTTTTTAAGCCAACAAAATCTAATTCAGTGTCCAAAGCAAACCAAAAATCCTATCACCAAAATATAAGTATTAAAATATTCAAAAACAAACACAAATAAAGTTCAACAATGAAAGTAAATGCAAGCCAACGTAACACCATAACATAATTAAGCAATACTAAATACGCATTCCGTGCTTAAAATAAGTTCAAACATCCTCTTCACTCTCGTCCTCTTGGATTTCTCCCATGAATTGGTAGTGCACATACAAGTTGTAGAAAGGACGATAAGTAAATTCATCTATCGAATCTTCCTCAATCCAAGCATAACTCTTGAACATACGCATCAAAACATCTTTAATACGTCCATTATGTTCAAAATGTTCTTTCATCCTCCAATCCAAATGATCCAGCATTTCAGACATATGTCATATCCGGAAGAATTCACTGTAGGGTGATGTTAATTTCATTACAGAACATGTTTAATGCCTATTTAGAATCCATACTCCATCTTTTTGGAGCCTCCTGCAATCAAGGGTAACCATCAAGCTATCCTACGAGCATTTTGGAAAAAGTCAGGTTTTAGACAGGTCTAACTTCGCAGAGGTCTGAGACGCTTGTTCCCCAAATTAAAGCCTCTAGAATGTTCATTTTAATTTAAGAAGACATATTTAGCGACACTTAATTTCCATATTTTTGGATCGGATAAAACCATCTTACAAACATCCATGTGAAAAATTGAATTTTAGACCGTCGGGGCAATACCCGGCTCTGGTCGACGATTTTTGCCAAATATAGCGCAACTTAGGGCATGTTTGGATGTGAGTAAGTATATCTTCTATCCTTAACAATTTTTTATTCAGATACCCATAGGACTCTATCATCCATGCCTCAGCAAAGAAAAGAAGAAAAACACCAAAAAA
The DNA here is from genome assembly GCA_002079205.1 of Phalaenopsis hybrid cultivar. NCBI lineage: Eukaryota > Viridiplantae > Streptophyta > Magnoliopsida > Asparagales > Orchidaceae > Phalaenopsis > Phalaenopsis hybrid cultivar. The sequence continues at coordinate 346,138 of JXCR01148676.1, read as the reverse complement.
CAAATTTCACAAGGGGTGTCACATATGTTCCACCCCATGGATCCATATGTGCCTAGAAAGTAGTGCTTAATGTTAGTGTTGGCACTTATGCAACCAAATATGGTTTTATAAGTGCCCAAGCCCTTCCATAGCATGTGTAACAAAGAAGGGGGTGTTTAAGCAACCACAATTGGCGTATAGGAGCGGAAATTTTCCATGGATCACTCCAGACAAAGGCGGGGGCGCTTATATGCCCCCCAATTGGTGCTTAGGTGCCAAAGTAAATGTCTACAAATAACAAGATCATATGCACCCGGTGCTTGGTACATATTTTCCCAATGCAATTTTCTCCGCCAAAATTGCCGCATCTTGACTGAATCACGGAGATGGATGTGTGATAAGCCTAAAAATGTACTATTTTTCATTCTTTATTTTATAATGATATTGCACTTTAAAGGTACGTTTTCTTGTATTTTTGGTTGTAGGTACATCAAATTGAAGAATTTGGAGTGATTAGAGCAAAAGGAACAAAAATAGATCAAAACGGAGCAAACTAGAGCAAATAGGGTCAAACCGAGGCACACCGTAGCCAAGGGTACCTAAAATGGACACTTAAGTGCTTGCGCCCGACGCTTAAGTGCCCAAAAATGGTACTTAGGTGCCGGTGATGATTTTCAACATATCTTTTAGAATATACGTCAGATTTTGACGATTTTTGAAGTAGTGTTTCGTGCATCTCTTGGGGAGTTCGTTGAAAATAAGAAAATGAACTTTCTAGAAGAATTTGGGGCGGTTATATGGAGCTTTGTAGATGCACTTCAAGCACCATTTGGAAGATTCATTGAATCTGGACAGTTTTGAAGAGACACTTAAGCATTTCTTATGAAATTATAAAAAAGGCTTGGAAATGTTTTTAAAACAACTCTTAGTCTCTCGAATTAATTGAAAGAGGAGAAGAAGTCTTGGAGAAGAAGAGAAGAAGGCTTTGGCGTGAGCCCCAAGCTGGGCGGCAAGGTGAGAGAGAAAGAGAGAGAGTAAGAGATTTTTTCTTTTCTTTTAACTTTGTTCTTGGAGAGGATTGTAAAGAAATTGATTTTTCTATGCAAGGAGAGTTTGATTTCTATTAGAGATAAGTATTTTCACTTTGTTTGTATGTTTTCAAAGTCTTGTTCAATGAAAAGTTCTTGTTGTTTCTCCATGTGTAGTGAATACTTTTCTTTAGTCTTCCCTCTTGTAATGAATTAGTATGCATGTGCAGGATATAAAATTGAGTAGAGTGAGAATATATTGTGATGATTTTACTTTGTTCTTCATTTACATATAAACTTGATCAACTTGCATGTAAAAATTGGTTGTGAGAACATGTAAAATCTGAGATGGTATTGTCTCAATCAACTGTGGTATAATCACATGAGATTGTATGGATGAGAATGTAGTCCATATAGTTAAATGTAAATAAATAGTGAAATAATATTTAAAGGGTGTATAATTAGAGGACTTTAGAATGACAGGCTAAAGCCTCTAATTTGGTCTATTGTTTTAGGTTTTGATGTGCAATGTTATCCTCCAGGTGGAGGGATAAGAGGAAACTCTAGAGTGACAACTAGTATCTTCTCTGCCTAGCCCGTCTTCAAAATTATTCAAACTTTCGATTAACCAATGTTCTTTATAACATTTATAACATCTCTAGTAAGGGTAACGAATATAATTGCTTATATTTGTCGCAATCTCTTTCACTATTTGCTTTACTTTTACACATGTCACTACTTTCATTGCATGAGGAAGAGTACTTTTATTGTATTAAAAACCTCAATTTCTGATTTTCACTAAGTATTTTAATTTAGAAGTAGAAGCAGTATTGTAGTGATAATTGTAGGATAAAATCAAAACAAAACTTTTATCGACCTAGATCTCCGTGAAATCAAACTGACCCCATATTTTCATAGTTTAAATGAAAGAGCACTGTACCTCAAACCCTGTATCTATCCGGAAGGATAAACACAAGACTTGAGGATGAGGCTTAATCAAATAGACTGAGAAATATATTACGTCTGTTTGGTCTGCGAAACAATTTTATTTGCCGACAATTTCCCCTATTTAATATGAAGAATTAAATAGGGTTTATATTAAGTTGGGTTCGAACAAACTTCTTATAAGGGCAAGCCCTTATAGTTAAATACATCTTAAATGAGCAAAGTTATCTAAGAAAACTCTCGATACAAATCAAAAAATATTATCTTTAAGGAGGTCAAACTGATAGGACTTTTCAACTAGATCAGACGAGAGGTGTGAAATGGGAATGGTTCAAATTTAGAACATTTATTGTAGAGTCTAAAGGAGGAAGAACTAAGGGATGTCATAGATCCGTGGGAGAACCTCGGTGACTTCCCAAGCTAACCTAATGTTTGGCTTCAGTTTTGAGGAGAAATGTTTATGCGATTCATTCTGCTAATTTTATTTGTTAGGGCTTACATTCGTGTGAAACAATCACACAAATAGCCTGAAAGATGTGAGGATTTAGATCGTAAAGGACGACAACCTCGACATCCTCAGACAAGTTAGGGCTTATATTGTACAATAGAGCTGTACAAAGGCCTAAAGATAAGATGAGGATTTATGTTGCATAAGCAGACAACCTCAAAATCCTATGGCTTGGTTGTTTAATTCTAAGGAAGGGAATTGGTTTAGCTGGGGAAGATAGATTTTGTTGTTGAAGATGGTCATGCTGCCCACCATGATAACTCCAAGCTCCTTACCATGATGGGTTTAAGTTTTCTAGGGTGTCAAGTTATGATGTCAAATCAGATGGCCTTATGGTTATAGTTCTTTAAAATTTTATGGGTCATGTTAAAGTTGATTAGAGCGACACCGGTTAGGATCCTATGGTTCCCTTGTTTCGGTACCACTATTTTCAATTGGATTCACTTAGTCCAAATGAATTTACTAAACTCATCTTAATGAGTTTCATACTTTCATTTAGACCGTGGCAAACCTCTACCTCCTCCGAGGGATTCCCGATCATCCGATAGAGACATCTTAATTTAGTTGAAGTTGTGGGATTCACTCAGTCCAAATGAACTTACTAAACCCAACTTAATCAGCTCCATAATTTCATTTAAACCGTGGGAAGCCTCGTTAGCAACCGTAGGTTTCCCTGAGTTCCATAATTTAATTTAAACCGTGGGAAGCCTTGTTAGCAACTGTAGGTTACCTCCTCTAAGGGATTCTATCCGATAGAGACATCTTAATTTAGTTGAAGTTGTGACCGTAGGTTACCTCCTCTGGGATTCTCATCGATAGAGACATCTTAATTTAGTTGAAGTTGTAGTTTTATGTGATGTTTGTGATTAAATTTTGTCCGATAGAGACGTCTTAATTTAGTTGCAATTGTTGTTTTGTGATGTTTGTGATTAAATTTTTAGTTGTCTTATATTTTGAATGTTGTGGAGATGATTTTTATCTTGGTTGACTTTAATTTTGGTTTTGGGTTTTGGTTTTGTGGCTATCTTAACAGTTTTGGTTTTCATGCAGGGTGACATTGTTGTTTAGCATGCAATTTTATATTTTTTTCATACATGCAGGTAAGTAAGCACAATGTGGAAAGCTTAAGAAAAGACAATATTGTAAACTATAAAAGCGTACCTGAAGAGTCTTCTCGTTCCATCACCTGAAACTCAAAATGCATGTTAGAGCATTTTATGTAAAGTAGAAAAAGTAAGGCTTTAGTGACCTACCTAAACCTAGGTCATATCTTGGTGGGGCCCTATTGGTTTGATTAAGGACAATTTTATTAAAAAAAATATTAAGTTTAGTGGACTTCTGAGGTATCCAACAGGTCTAGAGGAAGAAGTAGGTCCATGCTTCCCTCTCACTACCTGGTGAAAAGCCTCGAGCTCATTTAAACTTATTATGCTGCTTAATAATTCATTCTATGAATACCTTTAATGCGTAGTGAACATTGATGTTTCAATTATCTTTAAGAGTAAGGTTATTATCATTTGTCATTTAATTTGGAAGTTATGTGGGTGAAGATCCTTAAAGGGGGCAAGTTAGCGTTATTGAAACACTTAGCCGATTTGAGTTCTAACTTGGGCTAATGGTGTTCAAAGGTGTTTTACTTTATATTCATTCTTCTAATTCTTCTTTAATCAAATTTTATTTTAGTTTAAGTCACCACTAAGCCCTTTATACCTAGGTAGATGTCTTGCTTATCTTGAAAGAAGTTGAATTTTTTAAGTGATAATAATTATTCATTTTCAAAACACTTAAATGTCATTTGAACATCAAGTAGGGGTATTAAATTCATAATTATCAACTTCCAAAGTCATACCCCTAAGTCTAAGATCATTTAATTTAATAGACTTCCAAATTTTAATAATTTAAGGAATTACAAATTTATCCCTTAATGATGGAAAGAGTGAGGTTGGTTTCTACCAATTAATCCCCTTATGTTTCAATCAACCAAATAAGTTAGTTAAAATCAAAGGTTACCTTTTTCCCTCCTTAAATTAAGCCTAAATGTTAATTAGGGCTAAATTTTCAAAATTACACTTTTGCCCCTAAGGCTCTATAACTTCATAATTTGTCCAACTCAATCCAAATGACTTTGGAATTTTTATCTCACCTCACTCATGGGTTAATTAAGACATCAAATAGAAAATGTGATTTTTCAAAATTTAATTTAATTTATATATTTATTTTGATGCAAAAATAGGATTTTTCAAAGAACATTCCATAACTTGACCAAGGCAAAACCTAATCACTTAAAATTTTTACTGGATTTAGACTTAGTCTAGAGAAGCATTGGGGCCAAATTTCATGATTTATTGAGTTATATTTGAATTTTAATAATTATTTTAAGTTCTGGATTATTTATTAATTACAAAATATTTTGAATGTAGAAAATTAAGTTTTATATTTTTTATTAAATATTTCGGAGTTCAAGGAAACTAGAGAAATAAATTTCACATTTTTCTGATTTTGCTTTGAATTGTTAAAATTATTTTAGTGAAAATCCATTTTTAGCTTTTAAAAATTATTTTAAGCTTCAAAATTCAATTTATTCACTTAGAAAATTAGGAAAAATATTACAATTTTTCATAAGTGCTTAGAAAAAGATTTTAAATATTTCCATGAATTTTATTATTTTTGTGATTTTTATCATTTTTTAATTATTTAAATATTGAAAATGGGCTTGAAAATGGAATTTTAATTTTAATTTCAAATTTATTTTTAAAAAATTCCTCTGATCATAGAGAACTCCTAAAACCAATTTTTATAATTTTTTAAGTTATATTTTAATTGTTAAAAATCATTTTAGTACCAAAAATGTCATTCAACATAGAAAATCAATTTGAGTTATCACATGAGCTCCAGTCATATTATCTCAATGACTTAACCTATGAAATATTATCCAAAGGGTTCTCTGGTCATAGCAAACCTTCCAAAAAATTTTTGGAATTTTTTAAGTAACATGCTAATTATTATGATTAATTTATGCAAATAATAACATAAACTTGGAAAGTATGGATCTCTTTCTGGAGATATCCTCTGACTTTGAAAAAATCAGGAAATGTTCCCCATGATAGAGACTACAACATGCCAAAATTTCAAGCCATGGTGAAATGTCTACATGCATAAATATTTAAAAGACTCAAAACCATATTTAATTAATTAAAAATAAAATATGCATCAAACCAACTTCAAATTATTTCCACATTATTTTTCTCTGTTCACTAAGCAAGAGAGTATTTTTATTTTATCTTTGTGATTTTCCTACACCAAGATATGCATTTTTGAAGTTAAGGCTATTTATTTAAATCAGAAAATACCCTATTTATTCATTTAAACACGCAGCGCTGACTAGATCCTATGCGGCTCCGAAGCTCCACGTGGCGTCCTCTGGTTCGGCGCCGTAATCCACCTCAGTGTTGACTCGACCCGTGTTTCATGTAAGAAGACGCTGTCAGGTTAGATCTCGTCCATTGATAAGATAAACGCGCGATCGGACGGCTACCCGTCATCGTCCCCAATAGGGCTGTCAATTTGGCTCGTTGTTCGTGAACAACTCGTGTTCGGCCGGTTAAACAGCTCATGTTCGGCTCGTTCGTTAAGCCTAACGAATCGAACACGAACAAATTTTTAAGCTCGAAATGTAAATGAGCCGAACACGAACAACAGTTTGTTCGCTCGTANAATAATTTATTGTAAATTACAGGATTTAATTTTAAAAATATAACAAATTTTTTGAGTATATAATTATTTTTATATATATTTTTTCGAACAATAACGATTCGAACACGAACGAACGCATCACTGTTCGTGTTTGGTTCGTTTAACAAATCGAACGAAAAAACTTGTTTGTGTTCGTCTCGTTTGCTTATCGAACGAATCGAACACAAACACTCTGGCAAAATCGAACATGAACTGTTCGCGAACAACGAGCTTTTTTGACAGCCCTAATCATAATAATGTTTTAATTATTTAAATAATTTTAAAATAAAAATAAAATATGATTAATCAATTAACTCTTTATGTCATACTCTTCTCCAAAAAATCAAAGACTATAAAATCTAGGGGCATTTACATACATTCCTATATATTTATATATCTAACACCTAAACTTTAGTCTTTTTACATTTATGTCACTCAAATCTGACACATAAAAAATACCATTATTTTCAATTTTAAAGTGTGAAATATACTTTTTTTAGGTATTGGTAAAGTGGTATATATGTAAAAAACAAAGTTTATGTGTTAGATATGTAAATACATAGGAATTGAGTGGCATGTATATAGGGTTGTCAATTTGGCTCGTTGTTCGTGAACAACTCGTGTTCGGCTCGTTAAACAGCTCGTGTTCGGCTCGTCGAACGAGCGAACACGAACAAATTTTTAAGCTCAAAATGTAAACGANTTCGCTCGTGTTCGGCTCGAAATGACTCGAAAAAAATTTATATAACTTTTTATATAACAATATATTACATATCTTATTTATATAATAATATATTATATATATTTATGTCTGAGTTTAAATCATAACACCTCATGCGACAATGTGGTTAGTGTCTTCATTTGTATAGATTTGATCCAAGTTTGTATTTCACACTTTACATCTATTTTTCTCAATTCTAGTTTAACGAGCCAATTTTGAGCCGAACACGAACACGAATATTTAAATCGAGTCGAACACGAACACACTGTTCACAAGCCAATTTTGAACACGAGCCGATTTTGAACATGAGCTATTTCAAAAGAGCTAGCCCAAGAACCATCCATTTTCAAAGCTTAAGATCTCACTCATTTCTTAACCAAATTAAGTGTGGTTTATTTCTAAATGCTTGTCTAGGTGTGAGGAACACATCCATATGGTAATCATGCAATTAAATTAGCTCTAATCAAATGGAGGATTAAAACAAGCTTGATAGGATGGGGAGTTCAATACCTTTTCTCTGAGACGGGAAGCTTCGATCATAGGTACTCGGCACGTTCATGGAGGTCCACGGGGGCTAGGGATTGAACCTCTTACTGTGGTGAAGGGTCCAAGTATGAATTCGACCAAGCTCAATTTCAGGTGTTGGTCTAGAGCTATGCTAAGGGCTCTATATGAGGGAGATTTGATGGGGCTTCTTCTTATTTCATTGTGGTGATGGTGTGGGTGAGTTTAATTTAATTTTGGTGGATTGTAGAAGTGTGGGCCAAGGTTTTGAGCTCAAAAATTGAACTCCGGCATGGGGATTTAGGGCAATGTGGTGGTTAGGTTGCACTGTGGAGGTCTCAAGGAAGCTCAAGGAAAAATTTCAGAGGGTATCCTTAAGAAATTTTCAACACCCCCCCCATTGGCCATGGAGGTGAGCTTTTATAAAAGTGGGCCAAGGTTGGCTATGTGGGTCAATTGAAGGGTGCAAAATGCTACCTATGTGGAGGGCAGAGAGGCTCTAAACTTAAAATTGGATGAGGTGGCCTCAAGGTTTGAATTAGGTTTTGATTTTTGGGGTGGTTCGTAGTTTTGGTGTTTTCTGGCAATTAGGCCAGCCGGCAAGGCCAGGGGAGGTGGCTAGGAGGTCAGGTAAGCCAGGGGAATCTATCACAGCCAATAAATTGGTTGGTGTTTAGTTTTGGCAAAAGAAATCCTTGGCTTAAGCAAATTTAGAATCAAATCCCTTGATTTGGGAATCCCTTGATCCATGGCTCATTTGGGTGGTTCCATGGGGTTTGGCTAGGTCAATAGGGTTCAAAATTTGGCTGTGGTGGTCCTTGGTTGGCTAATTTGGCTATGTTAGGTCAATTTTGGTGAAGGGGCCTATGTGGGTGCAAGTGACCAAAACATGGGTTTGGGCTAGGATAACTATGTTAATTGGCCCAATTGATTGATGAATTTAATATAGATGATTGTAATTAACATTTTTGGCAAAGGATTGAACGAATTTTTAGTTTAATTGGGGTTCCATTTGAGGGATTTTGGAATTTTGATCAATTTGGACATGTTAGGCTAGACTTGGGTCTATATTGGGCTAGGTTTGGACTAAGTCCAAATTTATTATTGAGGCTGGTTAATAGGAATGTCATGAAGAGTTTTCAACATGAATTGGGTGCCAATTTTGGTGCTAAGGCATTCAGTTTGGTGGAATTTAGAGGCATAGCTAATTTGGGGCAAATTTGAGGATTTTTGGATTTAAGCTGAAATTAAATAAAATTGAGGCCTCACCAAGGCCAATTGAAGGTCAATTTTGATGTGTAGGAGTGTTATGGAGAGTTTTCAACATAAATTATGGCAAATTGAGTAGGCTATAGGTTCAATTTGGTGAGATTAGGTCATGTGGCCAAAATTGGGGGTTGGCCTTAGATCAAAATTGGGCTCAAAGCATGGGTCAATTGAGCTTGTATTTGGTTTAGATTACTCATATGGAAGGTGAATTGGAGTTTAGAATTGAAATTTGGGGAAATTGGGACCAACTTGATGGACATTTAAGGCAAATTTGGAGAAATTTGGCCTTTAAAGGCAATTTGGGGGTTTTGGTCAAAATGGTCAAATTGGGTCATGTGGTAGTTGAGAAAAATGAATTTAGGAATATTTGGAAGGTTTTGGGAATTTTTGGGATATATTTGAAATTTTTGAAATTTTGGGCTATGAATGAGCATTTTGGTAACTTGGCAATTTTGGGTAATTTGGATGTTTTCAAAAGGTTTGAAATGATTTTTGAACAAATTTGGGTGTGTTGGGTAAATTTAGGAATTTTGGCCAAATTTAGGGTTTCAAGGGTACTCAGGTAATTTGGGGGGATTAGGGGCAAGAAGGTCAAGTTGGGTATTTTTGGTAGAATTGGGGTGCCAACCACCATAAATAAGCTATGGACCAATGGAAACCCCATTTGGGTCATCTATGTACTGGTTTTAACTAAACCTTAGTCGAGTGCCAGAGGGTTTAAGGGACCATCTACATGAGTCTCTTAGAGGATTAAGGTATCAAAGTCGAGGAACTTTGGGTTTGTATTTGTGAGTGATTGTGAGTGAGGTGAGTGTAGTGAGTGCCTTAACTCTAGACCAACACCCAGAGTCAACCCTAAGGGCAAGCAGTTTTATGGGACTTCACCTTGAGCTCCCCCATCATGACCCCACCTACTAAGTGCTAGAGGTTAGGACCACTATGTGGAACTTCAAGTTGAGTAAAGAGGAGTTTGGAATTTCTAATGGTGAGGGGGTTTCCTTTTCTAGTTTTCTAGGAATAGTGAACATGTAAGTCTTATGGCTAGACTCTAGGCTACTAAAGAGGAAGAACTAGACCTCAACCAAAAGTGAGGTAAACAATCAGAAAGCCCAATATTACTTGATAATGATACGTATACTTGCGTAGAATCCCTAAAAATATAATTGAAATCTTACTTTGCTTGGGATCAAGTTTTTGGTGTCATTACCCGGGATTAAAATCTTCAAGTAGTGGTGTCAACTTCTTAAATTCTACATATAAAAATGAATACCGGGATCAAGTTTTTGGTGTCATTGTCGGGGATCACAATGATTAATCTTGACTTTTAAGAGAATTTTAGTTGAAGTAATTAGGCTTAAAATTGGAAACTGTAGTGTCGTAAAAACTGTTTTTGTGTGGAAAGTGTTTTTTGTATGAAAAGTGTTGTGAAAAAAACTATTTTTTGTGGAAAACAAGGTATTTATGAAAATGTTTTATAATGTTGAATATTTTTTTTGTTTTATTTGTTTAATTATTAATGTATTATTTGTTGTGTTGCGTATGCAAAATAAAGAATCTGTAAGACTTGTGTCTTATGATCCTGAGTTAGAAAAAAAGGAAAAAAATCAAAAAATAGAAAAGACTTGAAAAACTAGAAATGTAAATGGAAAATATTCAAAATAATAACTTAGAAAATCATCATAAATCATTGAGGGATATGTAAATCCTACGACAGATAAAATTCACTAAAGTATACAAAACCCTGTCGTAGAAGTTGACTCATTTGAAATAAATCCATTGATTATCCAACTAGTGCAGAACAACCAATTTGGGGGAACTTCTTCGGAGAATCCCTATTTACACTTATCAAATTTTCTAAAATGTTGTGCTACATTTCGTTATAACAGCATGTCAGACAATGCTGTTAGACTAAGGCTTTTTCCTTTCTCACTAAGGGATAAGACTAAAATGTGGTTATACTCATTAGCACTTGGCTCTATTAAAAATTGGGAGGAGTTAACTCAAAAATTCTTAGCTAAGTATTTTCCACCTTTAAGGACTACTAAACTTAGAAATGATATTATCTCATTTTGTCAATATAAAGGGAAATAAATATACAAAACCTGGGAAAGATTTAAGGAACTCCTAAGTTAGTGTTCACACCATGCTCTGCCCGATTGGTTAATCATTCAAACTTTTTATAATGGGTTAGTAGGATCCCTTAGGTTTACAATTGACACTGTCGCTAGTGGATCATTAATATCAAAACCATTTGATGTAGCATATGCATTAATTGAAGAAATGGCTACAAAATAAATTTCAATGGCCCTCTGCAAGGGAAAATCCTAAAAAGGTAGCCAATGTTCATGATACAGATGTGTTTGCAATTCTTGCATCTCAGGTTGCTATAATATTAAGGAAGTTGGACCAACTGGGAATGAACCAGCCTCAATTCACTTTAGTAAGTGAGGAAATTTCATTAGGTCATATGATTGATTCTAACTTATAATATGAGACTTTAAATACCATAAACAACATGTATTCTAACTTTTACAACTCAGGTTGGAAGAACCATCTAATTTTAACTGGTATCATACTATTTGGGGTGGAAACCAACAATGGGAAAATAATAATGCAAATCCTAATAAAAGTTGGAATAATCATGGGAACACGAACTATAGACCTTCATTTCCACCAAAATTTAACAATGATCAACAATTTGAGGATAAGAAGATATCTATAGAAGAAATGGTATTGCAAATGGGAAACCAGTTGAAGGTCACAATGTTGCGATTAGAAACATAGAGAATCAACTTGGACAAATTGCCAATTCACTTAGCAATAGACCTCAAGGAACACTTCCTAGCAACACTTAGATCAACTCTAAAGAGAAAAAAGATGAACAAATAGACGTTGTCCAATTAAGAAGTGGAAGAGAGATAAAGGGTGTGGTTAGAAAAGAGAAAGAAGCGAGAGAAACAAAAGAAACTAAAAGACCTAAAGAACATGTTTCTAAGGATTTGGAAAAATTAATATCTCCAACTAAAATCAATTTAGAAAGACCACCACCTCCATTTCCTCAAAAAACCTAGACAATATGAGTAGGATAAACAATTTTCAAAGTTCATGGAAGTGTTTAAGAAGTTAACAACAAATATTCATTTTGCTGAAGCTTTGGAACAAATGCCAAGTTATGCAAAGTTTATGAAGGAGATATTACACAAGAAAAGGAAGTTTAGGGATTACGAGACAGTTACACTAAGTGAGGAGTGCAGCGCTATGCTTTAGAAAAAGCTTCCTCAGAAACTTAAAGATCTTTGTATCTTAACAGTTCCTTGTGCAATTGGAGAAAGATTATGTGGAAAAGCTTTATGCAATTTAGGATCGAGTATTAATGTGATGCCTCTATCAATATTTAGAATTTTAGGTTTAGTCAATATTTCTCTCACTACTGTAACCCTTCAGTTAGTTGATCGATCTATCATTTATTCATAAGGGATTATAGAAGAAGTGCTTGTTAAAGTTGATAAATTTATCTTTCCTGTGGACTTTATTGTATTAAATATGGAGGAAGATAAAGAAAATCTAATTATTTTGGGGAGACATTTTGTTATTACTGGACAAGCTATGATAGATGCACTAAAAGCAGAGTTGACTATGAATATTAATAACCATGAAGCAACTTTTGATGTTTTAAAGGCTATGAAGTATCCAACTGAGAGAAAAGATGATGATTATTTTTGGATCAATGAAATTGATTATCTAAGTAAAGACCATTTCCAAGAAAGTTATGAGAGTAATTTAACAGATGAGATTGAAATGGAATTTCATGATGAGTTGAAAATGCTGTTTAAAGAAGACTGTATGCATATTCAGAAGAGGTGTGAAATGATGTACGTTACTGAAAATAGTAAAATTTTAATTCCATCTATTGAAAAATCTCATGAACTTAAGATGAATGTACCCCATCAATTTTAAGGCCTACCTATTTAGGGAATTCATTTACACTACCAGTCTTTATATCTTCAAATTTGACTCAATCACAAGAACCTGAATTGAATGATGAAATCAGTAAAAAATCTCCTAAGAAAGAGTTATTCAAAATCACTGAATGGCATATTCCATGGTATACAAACAAAATGAATGAGATTCTAATGTTGGGGCAACTAGAGTAAAAATTGGATACATCGGGTCGTCGATGTTATACCAAGCGCTTCGTGGGAGCAACCCATGGTTATCTTTGTTATCTATTTATTGTGATTGTTGTTATGTTGGATTGGATAATAGTGAGATGTTGGACTTTGATCTGTGTTTGATGTGTAAGAGTGGATTGGATTAATTTTTTGAGGTAATTCCTTCATCATGAATAGATTTGTATATGATTTCTGGTAGTAGCAGGTTGACAAGTCTGTTACAACTTAGTTCTTAACCTGAGCTGAGCATTATCTTGAATCATGTAGTGTTTGGAATTGAGACACTCCATGTAAACTCTATTACTTCCTTTATCTGACTTGGTCATCACCGAGTAAGGTCATGAACTTACTTAGTGAACAACATCTGGATGAACTTCACTATATTTACCAGATTGTGTATGCCTTAGACTTAGAGTAGCCCTGAACATGAAGTAATTCTAGTCCATGGGTGATAATGATACAAGGTTTTATAAAACACCCACTTTATTAGTGTAGTTTCTTCCTTTAGAAATTAAAAGTAAGGAGGGGAAATGTGAGTAGAAGGGAGATCAAATTAACATTAGTCATTGTTTGTTTATGAATCTGTGAGTCAATGTATTGGAGTTTGTGTGTCTATGTTTGTATGTCAAGTTAAATGAGTCTTTATAGATGAAAAAATTATCTCAATATTTTAAACTTGTTAGCATCCAGCAATTCCTTTATGAAGTTTAAAATGCGTTACTGTTTAATCTTTAGTTTGTATCTGTTCTACTATTTAAAATTCCTTTATAGTGTTATGTCAAGCATGTTTAGGCTAGATTTACTTTTTACTGCAATATTCTACCATGTGTTATTTATTGATATTTTTGTAGGATGTGTAGTAAATTGTAAAAGTGATATTTCTCTGCCACATATTTTTTTACTTCTTTAATACACATGTTTGAGCTTAAGTTTGGATCGAGCAAGAAAAATGTTTCAAATTTAAATCTTACTTGTTTTCAAAATTATTACAAATAAATTTTTATTTTATTTCTAATGATTATTGTTATGTGGATTCATCTTATTGATGTTAAAATTTTAAATATAGAAATGGAGTAGGAAAACTTAGTTGATATTTTTAGTGAAAAAGGTGAACCTAGAGTTAAGGATATTTAGTTGAGAACTTGGGAAAATGAATAACTATTTTTAGTAGGAAAAATTGTATTTTTTGAAAAATTAAGGATTATTAGAATTCTTATTTTCAAACATTTAAGGCTCTCTTAGAAAGTATTTTTTTTAAAAAATATACATCTTTTCAAGTGAAGGAAAGTAATAAGTTTTAACTTTAGAGGATGATAGTGGAATTCAAAATTAATTAAGGACTTCTCTAGATATAGTAATCCTCACATACAAAAAGAAAAGAAAAGAAAAGAAAAAAGAACAATAATGGATCAAAAAGATCCCAAAAAATAAAGAATAAAGTGAGGAGAAGCTTGAAAAGAAGTCCTAATCAAAAATTGGTTTCACTTGAGTCTTTCTAGAGTAAAGAACTTAGAACAATCCTAAGCTTGCTTTTTATACTTATATTAGTAAAAAATATTTTAAGAGAGTCCTTAAGTCTAGAAAGTAAAGTTCATAGGATCCAAAGTTTGAAAAATCTGCATATATTTCTGAACTAGATAGGAAAACAAATTTCCAAGTTTGATGATAAATATTTTAGACCCTGGGCTAGTCTGATTCACTAGAAGTTCCTCTAATTTGAACTATCACATTTTTAGAACAAAATTTTAGCAATTCTAACGGATGACCCATTAACTATAATCTACATAAATTTTTTTAAAAATGTAGTATTACTTGAGGACAAGTAATGTTTAAGTTTGGGGGATTTTGATACGCCTAAAAATGTACTATTTTTCATGCTTCATTTTATAATGATATTACACTTTAAAGGTATGTTTTCTTATGTTTTTGGTTGTAGGTACATCAAATTAAAGAATTTGGAGTGATTGGAGCACAAGGAACAAAAATGGACCAAAACGGAGCAAATTGGAGCAAATCAGGTCGAACTGGGGCACATCAGAGCCAAGGGGACCTAAAATGGAAACTTAAGTGCCTGTACCTGGCTCTTAAGTACCCAAAATGGCGCTTAGGCACCACCAGAAAAAGAGGGGGGCGCTTAAGCGCCCAAAAATGGTGTTTAGGCGCCACTAACAGTTTTCAACATATCTTCTAGAATATATGCCGGATTTGGACGATTTTTGAAGCGGTGCTTCATGCATCTCTTAGGGAATTCATTGGAAATGAGAAATAAGACTTTATAAAAGAATTTGAGGGTGATTATATGGAGTTTTTAAGAGGCACTTCAGGCACCATTTGGAAGATTCATTGAATCTGGACAGTTTTGAAGAGACACTTAAGCATCTCTTGGGAAATTATAAAAAAGGCTTGGAAATATTTTTAAAACAACTCTTAAACTCTTGAATTAATTTAAAGAGGAGAAGAAGAGAAGAAGGCTTGGGCGTTGACAGTGACTTTATATATGCAATAAAATATAAGATAAATATGGACGTATTAAATATTCAATAATTGTAAAGTCAAATATATATATATATGATTATAAAGATGTATAGATATAATATTCAATAATGTTAAAGTCAAATTACAACGCAAGTATACGTATCGCTCAAGTAATATAGGGCTCTAATGGAGTCCTAGATATCGATCTCATAGGGAGTAGTTTAGAATTTCATCCTAAGACTTTAGAAAAATAATATTTAATCACAACAATAACATTCAATTTGCTTATCTGTCATTAATAGGCAATTGAAATAAATAGATAATTTTAATAACTAATAAATAACTATATAAGAAAGCATCTTTCTCCTTGTCAAGAAATTATGGTGAATGGATAAAATGAATTAGTTCAATTTATATTATGTCAAATAGGAGCATACTTATTCTTTACCCTTTGGTCTAGGCATAAAGAACATTGACTAATCCTATGCTTGTTTACTGAATCTGCGGCTAGGCTGGGAGGATACCGGCTCTCACTTTGGAGCTCCCACATTCCCCTCACCTGAGGGCTAACATCTACCCTTCAACACCTAAACACGAATTACGTTCCCCTCCCCTGAGGGCTAACATCTACACTTCAGTACCCAAACGATAGGACCAAATTGGAAGATTTTAGTTGCCTGAGGGCTAACATCTACACTTCAACACCCAAATGATAGGACCAAATTGAGGATTTTAGCTTTCCACTCTAAAATCTCCAATTCTACGCTCGATAATTTTTATTTCCCTATTTATTTGCACCAAATTGGGGATTTTAGTCTGTCACTCTAAAATCTCCAATTCTACGCTCGATAATTTTTTTTCCATATTTATTTGCACCCAACTTTTCACTCTAAAATCTCCAATTCTACGCCCGATAATTTTATTTCCCTATTTATTTGCACCCAACTTTCCTCTAAAATCTCCAATTCTACGCCTGATAATTTTATTTCCCTATTTATTTGCACCCAACTTCTAATCTAAAATCTCCAATTCTACGCCCGATAATATTATTTCCCTATTTATTTGCACCCAACTTCCGAGGGCTTTGAAAATCTCCAATTCTACGCCCGATAATATTATTTCCCTATTTATTTGCACCCAACTTCCAAGAGCTCCAATTCTACGCCCGATAATATTATTTCTCTATTTATTTGCACCCAACTTCCAAGGGCTTGGTCCAATTCTACGCCCGATAATATTATTTCTTTATTTATTTGCACCCAACTTCCAAGGGCTTTTACAATTCTATGCCCGATAATAATATTTCCCTATTTATTTGCACCCAACTTCCAAGGGCTTTGATCTTTATGCCCGATAATATTATTTCCCTATTTATTTGCACCCAACTTCCAAGGGCTTTGACCTCTAACATCTACACTTCAACACCCAAATGATAGGACCGAATTAAGGATTTTAGTTTGTCACTCTACAATCACCAAGTTGCACCCAAACGATAGGACCGAATTAAGGATTTTAGTCTGTCACTCTAAAATCTCCAATTCTTCAACCCAAACGATAGGACCGAATTGGGGATTTTAGTCCACCTGATGAATTAGGGATTTAGTCTGTCACTCTAAAATCTCCAATTCTATGCACCCAAACGATAGGACCGAATTGGGGATTTTAGTCTGTCACTCTAAAATCTCCAATTCTACGTCTACCGGCTCTCACTTCAGAGCTCCCACGTTCCCCTTGCTTGAGGGCTAACATCTACACTTCAACAGAAACGATAGGACTAAATTGACCCAACCGATAGGACCGAATTGAGGATTTTAGTCTGTCACTCTAAAATCTCCAATTCTATGCCCTGATCCCACGTTCCCCTCACATGAGGGCTAACATTTACACTTCAGCACCCAAATGATAGGACCAAATTGCGTTCCCCTCCCCTGAGGGCTAACATCTACACTTCAGTACCCAAACGATAGGACCAAATTGGAAGATTTTAGTTGCCTGAGGGCTAACATCTACACTTCAACACCCAAATGATAGGACCAAATTGAGGATTTTAGCTTTCCACTCTAAAATCTCCAATTCTACGCTCGATAATTTTTATTTCCCTATTTATTTGCACCAAATTGGGGATTTTAGTCTGTCACTCTAAAATCTCCAATTCTACGCTCGATAATTTTTTTTCCATATTTATTTGCACCCAACTTTTCACTCTAAAATCTCCAATTCTACGCCCGATAATTTTATTTCCCTATTTATTTGCACCCAACTTTCAAGGGCTTTGACCTCCCCAAATCTCCAATTCTATGCCCGATAATTTCATTTCCCTATTTATTTGCACCCAATTTCTAAGGGCTTTGACCTCCCTGAATCTTGGATGTAACATTTCCCTATTTATTTGCACCCAACTTCCAAGGGCTTTAACCTCCCTGAATCTTGGATGTAATCCTTCCCTATTTATTTGCACCCAACTTCCAAGGGCTTTGACCTCCCTGAATCTTGGATGTAATCTTCACTAGACCGAATTGGGGATTTTAGTCTGTCACTCTAAAATCTCCAATTCTACTCCCGATAATTTTATTTCTTTATTTATTTGCACCTAACTTCCAAGGGCTTTGACCTCCCTGAATCTTGGATGTAATCTTCACGATTATTTGCACCCAACTTCCAAGGGCTTTGACCTCCCTGAATCTTGGATGTAATCTTCACTTTTATTGTAAAACTCAACATATTTTAACAAGTCAATTGATCAGGTTGAAAGTAAATTAAGATCGAAGTAGATCATCACAATTTCTTAAACATTTTCATGGCTTCACCAATTCAAATCACCATTTCACAAATGTTGAGACAAGGAGAAAGACAGAGAAAACTACTCAGAACTCATGGGGAAAACACAACAAAACTTGACATGGGGAAAACACAACAAAACTTATCACAATTTCTTAAACATTTTCATGACTTCACCAATTCAAATCACCATTTCACAAATCTCGGGACAAGAAANTACAATTGAAATCAGTACACAGAAAAATAGTTAACTAAATATGAAAATAAGTTGCAATTCAAGTAAAAATTTCTAATAGTCCTAATTTATCTGTTATTCTAATTATGATTTTTTTTTTCAAATCTAATTTTTACTCCCTGACAACGACACCAAAAACTTGCAGCGACTTTATATATGTTTAAAAATACAAGAATTTGATACTGCTGCTAGAAGATTTAAATCCCCAGCAACGACGCCAAAAACTTGATAACGGTTATTGGTTTGATAAAGATGTGTATAAAATATTTAATAATTGCAAAGTCACACTTATCAATGCAAGTATACATATAAATCAAGTAATAGAGGGCTCTAATGGAGTCCTGGATGTCGATCCCACAGGGAGTAATATTAGAGGCTACAAACTAAGATTTAAAAAATCAATACTTAATTATCGATCCAACAGGGAGTAATATTAGAGGCTACGAACTAAGATTTAGAAAATCAATACTTAATCACAACAACATAGTTCAAATTGCATATTTGTCACTAATATGCAATTAAAATAAAAATGAAAATCAATACTTAATCACAACAACTTCAAATTACATATTTGTCACTAATAGGCAATTGAAATAAAAATATAATTTTAATAAACTCTTGATANATAAAACTAAAACATTAAATAAGCACAACATTTCCTAACACAAACACAATACTAAACAATTAAAACTAAAATCACATTAGAATTCACAATTCTACTCAACATCTATTAAACTACACATGCAAATTCAACTATAATACTAACTTTTATAACAAAAATTAAAATTATCCAAGTACAACATAATAATAAAAATCAAAGCCCAAATACATAAACTTCCATTTCTATTACAAAAGATTACATAAAATAAAAATACAAACATAAGTACATCAATTTCATTCTATATTAAAATCCCAAGCTATATCTTCATTGCCTTGATCAGCAGGTGGATTGGGTTGATAATGAGTATATCGAGGGCATTCAGGAAATGTAACATTAGGTTCACATCTGCAGTGTCGGGCTTGAGCTTCATAATAGGCTACCTCAAAATTTGAATGCCTTTGTAGGTACTCACTATCATAATCGTGCCGACGTTTTAAACCTCCAATCCTTTCACTTATCAAATCTATGCTCTTCTGGTGCGTCAACTCATTCATCAAATCAGAGAGGGTAGGGGAACTAGAAGGTGGAAGGTCATAACTTGTCGAGGGGACATCTCTACTAGTAGAAGGTTCTTGACTCCTACTTCCAGTTCTCCATTTCTCATGAAACTCATTCATCAAATCAGAGAGGGTAGGGGAACTAGAAGGTGGAAGGTCATAACTTGTAGGACATCTCTACTAGTAGAAGGTTCTTGACTTCTACTCCCAGTTCTCCATTTCTCATGGGATTCAAAAGTCTTCAAATGAGGGTTCTTGACTTCTACTCCCAGTTCTCCATTTCTCATGAGATTCATAAGTCTTCAAATTAGCCTTACTAATGACTTCTACTCCCAGTTCTTCATTTCTCATGAGATTCATAAGTCTTTAAATTAGCCTTACTAAGCTTAGAGGAAGGAAGATCATAACTAGTAGAGGGGATATCTCTACTAGTAGAAGGTTCTTGACTTATACTCCCAAGGCGGAAGGTCATAACTTGTAGAGGGGACATCTCTACTAGTAGAAGGCTCTTGACTCCTACTTCAAGTTCTCCATTTCTCATGGGATTCATAAGTCTTCAAATTAGCTTTACTAATGGGTTTCATAGGATAAACCCATTACATAAGTCTTCAAATTAGCTTTACTAATGGGTTTCATAAGATAAACCCATTCTTCATCTCCACTTTGCACTCTAAAAAGTTTGCAAATTGCATAAATAAGTCCAGGATGTCCTAGACTTCCACTTGTCTTAATCCTTGTCGTAGTCAATATATTCTTAAGAATTATTCTCCCCACATTTATAGTTCTACTATTCTGAATACAGAAATTCAGAATAGCTCTATCTTTAGTTACCTCACTATGGTGATAGGTCGGTAACAGAGTAGAATTAATGAAATAGTGCCATGCCTTGAAGATGGCATTCAGCATGGAAGCAGAAAAATTTCCCTGTTCTCGCTGCTTTATCTTCCATGTTCTTTTAACATCAGTGAGAAAGTTGATCACATCATTGAGGGGGTCTTCCAGCATACTAAAGGATTCATATTGGCAGCTGTAAGAGTCTGAGACTTCATAAAAAGTGTTGATGCGGGCGACAGTAAACTAAACAGGAAATCTACGCACTTGAACAATTCCGTCATCAGAATAAATCACATTGGCGTAGAACTCCTTCACAACATTTGCATCAGCTTTATTGGTGGTGTAAAAAAGTTTTTCCACCTTCGCTCGGCAATAACTTGTTCAATTTCTCCTCCCAGATTTTCAAAAACTTGATTTTGCATGCACTTCTTTCCTTTAAATATGGAAGTAAATTTTGTTTGAGCCATTTCATTGACGAAGTGAGACTCGTCAAACTCAACTCTTCTCCTTTGTCGTGGAGCCATTTTAATCTAGTCAAATTATAGAAAAATTCCAAAAATTACTTCAAATATGAATAATGGCTTCCAATAGGAATTCTAAGAGTTCAACATTAAGATCCATGAATTTCTTCTCAAATTTTCTTCACATTCTCAAATTTTTTGATTCAACAATAAGATCCATGAATTTCTTCCCAAATTTTCTTCACATTCCCAAATTTTTCAGATCTCCTCAATGTGGAAGAAATTCATGGTGGAAATCAAATATTTTTAGCTTGGAGTGAAGTTCTTACCTAGAGATGATCAAATCCAGTGTCAAAAAGCCTTGAAATCGCCTCCTAATCTAAAATCTCTCAAGCCCTAGGTCGAAAATCAGGTTTTTGGAGGAAGGGGATGATGAATAGTGGCGGTTGACTGGTCAAAATCACGGTTAAAGGTGTTTTTCGTGAGCTCGTCGTCGGTAGGGTCGATGGTGCCGTCAGCGCGCTCAATTGGAATTTAAATCCTAAGTCTCGGGAAATTCTTGCCGTCGGCGGCGTCGAGGGCGCCGTCGGTGGGCTTTATTGATTTTGTCCAAATTTCAAATTTTTGCGATTTCGATCAATTACAAGCCTAAACGACATCCGTTTAATCATTATGACATAATTTTAAGTAACTAAATGATGTACTTAGCACATATAAACTTTCATAACATAAAACATCATATTTATATATAAATTCCAAGGGGTACAATATATGTTACATAACACACCTAAGTTTGGTATTTTCTCAACCTCAATACATTAATTCAGCGTTGCAATCCAAGCCACAACACTCAAAATGCTGAAAACAAAACATCCTATGCTTAGTCTCAACTATACAGAGATCTAAAAGCATAATTCTAAAGCAAATCAAATACAAATTTCAAATCAAAATACATAGATAGACAGATAAATAGTAATATAAATCTACTAATCTTCAGACTCGGTACTCGATTCTCCTCTGAGATCACCCACGATTGCACATGAACGAAGAGGTTGTAGAAGGGTCAGAATGGAAATTCTTCAATAGAATCCTCTTCTATCAATTTCATCCTCCTCATCAGTCGTATCAAACTGTCTTCTAAATGTCCAGAGTGCTCAAAATGTTCTTTCATCCTCCAGTCTTGATGATCAAAGAAATCAGAGATATTATTAATCACATTCATGACATTTTGTACCTCATTCTCCAATTTCTTGATTCGTCGCAGGATCACCAAAGACTTGTCAGGAATTAAGGGTTGAACTGGCAGTGAATTCTGAGATGATTGATCTACTATAATGGCCATGTCATTTTCATCTTAAAAAACTGGGAATCTTTCAGTTGGATCCAAAGGCTACCAAGGTAGCAGTACATTTTCCCAAATTTCATAAGACACTTGGAACTGACCTGCAAAGTGAGAAAATTGTGGAGGGGTGTCCAAGCCCATAAGTTGATCCATGAACGATCATTCCCAAAACCGACTTCACAATTATAGATCCAATGTCCATCGGCAGTCCCCTTTGGATGCAGTAATTCAAAATGACACTTTCTTTAGAAATTTTACCGATCTTTATTGTCGGTAATAGTTTCGCAGAAACGAAAGAGTGCCAATGTTTCGAAACGAGATTCAGGTGTGTTGCAGAAAAAACTAACATACCCGTTTTCTCTTATTTCCCACTCGTCAATTTCGTCCGTTAAATATTGGTAAATCTCATTCATCTGGTTTCTTGTTGGGACGAAATTGGAATAGTGGCAGACAGGAACATTCTCTATCATATATAATTCGTTGTTCCATGCATGAGTGAAAGTGATCCATCTTCTCGCACATATGTAAATTTGCATAAAATTCTTTTACCACAGGAACCACCACGGCGGCAGTAGTGTAGCACAGCACTTCCCATCTTCGTCGTACTATCGTTTATTCAATATCTGTCGTGCGATTATTCAATCTGCGATTCACAAATCCTCGTTCTTTGATCAACCTTTTCTTCGTCAACAACTTGTTGAAGATTCGCTGCGCTTCCACACTAATAAACTTTTACCGATTGAAAACTCGCATTCTGGGATTATCAAAGGAATTGGATGCCATAGGAATGAAATTGGTGGAGTTTCACTTCATTTTTGGAGGGAAAATATGAACTAGAATTTGAATTTTTGAGTTTAAAAAGACAATTCCCGCCCAAAAACCTCTAAAAATTGCCATTTGAACCCGCATAACCATCAATTCACTAGTCTCACCGTCGGCGGGTAGGGCCTCGTCGGCACCCAAGATAAAATTTGTACAGTTTCGCTCTGGTCTGAATGCGTTCCAACTTTCTCCATGGATCCAATTTTTAAGATGTTTCAAGGGTAAATAAGAGTAGTAGAGTTTAATACTACCACATACTAACGATAATTTCAAATAAAAACTACTATAATCATGATAAAAGTAAAGATAAATATGGGTTACCTCCCATAAAGCGTTTGGTTTAACGTCGTTAGTCCGACCTATTCAGGTGTCATTCAGGTTGACTGATCAATAAAACCTCTTTAAAAATTGGTCTTTTACCCTCATAATATGGTTTTAATCTGTGTCCATTTACTTTAAATCTATTTTCCGTCTTCTGATCTTCAGTTTCAACAGCTCCATAAGTATAAACTTGAGTTACAGTAAAGGGCCCTAACCAATGACACTTCAAATTTCCAGAAAATAACTTCAACCTAGTGTTGTAAAGTAAAACTTCTTGTCCCGATTCAAAGTTCTTTTGGTTAATCTTCCGATCATGCCATAACTTTAATTTTTCCTTATAAATTTTGTCATTATCATAAGACTCATTTCTTAATTCTTCCAATTCATAATTGTAATAATCTCTTCTTACTAACATCTTTCAAATTATAATTGAATTCTTTAATCGCCCAACATGCTTTATGCTCCAATTCTACTGGTAAGTGACAAGTCTTTCCNGCCATAACTTTAATTTTTCCTTATAAATTTTGTCATTATCATAAGACTCATTTCTTAATTCTTCCAATTCATAATTGTAATAATCTCTTCTTACTAACATCTTTCAANATATATATATATATATATATATATATATATATATATATATATATATATTCAGGCCTCATACTCCATATTAATATGTGAAGGTGTATTTTACTTTTGTATATGTAACTATGTTTCTTTTATGTGATCGGAAATATTTGAGTTATATAAATGTAACAACTCTTTTGTATTTTCATGTCTTAACGTTTGAACTTTAATTTTGTTAATAAAATTATAAATTCTGCGTGACAGATAGTTTATTTAACTAAAAAATTCTTGATACAAGCCTTTTACAAAATGCACAAGCTAAACAACTTATCCACAAGAAGAGCAGAAAAGTCATGTATTCAGAATCAGTTGTTTTCCAAACGCACAAACCAAACAGTCAGTCAGCTTATCCGGATCAGCTGCTCATAAACAGATTATCAGAAAAAGTTGTTTATCAGCAGAAGCTAGATAAGCTGCAGCTGCCCTAAACAGACCCTGAGTTAAAGTTTTAGTAAATGTTTTACAACAACCAGTAGATATGCTATGTAATAAGATGACAACAACCAGCAGATATGCTATGTAGTAAGATGATGAAATGTTATATGGCAAGTTATCTAATATTGCCCACTAACGCTAGAAACATTTGGTCTGCTGGGTTATTCAAGATTTCTTAAAATAATGAAAGATAATGAGATATACATTACTATATGATAAAATATAAAGAAAATTTTCTTACATAGGATTATGCTTTAATATAAACTTTATAAAGAAAAACATTTGGCATCTAAGTTCCTATAATTTCAAGGTTTTTTTAGTAAAATATAAATTGAAACCAGAAGTACAGAACTATAAGTATTTCAACGTGGCTGAATACGAAACTGAATTTTTAAACATCGCCTGAAGCATCGATGCGGAGTTAAATAGAGTGCAGAACCCCCCAAAACAATCTGCATGTTTAAAAAATACCTTTGCATATAGCTCAACGTAAGGACGGAAAGCTGGATCTTCAACCAAGACCTTGTCAGTGGGAAGCTTCAGTAGCCCCGCTGATTCCCCTTTCAGCAGTTCTCTGATAAAAAAAAAAGGAAAAAAATTATTAATGTGAACCTTTAATGTCATATTATTGATTGCTTAACAAGTTTTTCATGTTTTCTTACACAAAATAAGAATTGTCAAACTTGAGGGGCTCATTTGTCCAAGCACCTTCAAATCCTGACCTCTCGGGGTGAGCCCTCCCCTAAAATAACAAGAAAGATGTTTACCAAAGTTGGAAGTTTGCTACAACGAAAATTTTCCGATGGTTCATTTAACAGCAATGTTACCAGAGTGTGGCCGCCAGATAGAGCGACAATATCCTTGTCTGTTAGCCACATCCGGTAGAATACATCCCTCAGATGCTGTGAACCTAAAAACAAGAAGAAAAAGGCAATAGCTGAAGCCAATTATCATTACACAAATGTCAATTTGTAAAAAATTAACAAAAACAGAATGGAAGTTATCAAATGACTAAAAAGAGATTCAAATATCCATGGCTTTTGCCACGACATTTCATATAAAACAAATTACAAAAGCATAGCAAAGCAGCCCTTGATAAGAACAAGGGCAATCTTAAGGTTTAAAAAAGAAAATCAAAAAAACATTAAGTGTTTAGAATCCAATAAAAAGTATTGATTGTTATTGTAGAGAGAGGAAGAAAGCTCTATAAATAAATATTGGTAGACCCGCAAATAACATTTATGATTGAAGTTAAGAAAATAACTAATGCCGACCCATGTTGGGAAGCAGCTGATCATGCTGTTTCTATCCAAATGTATTGATGTTGGAAAATTTGCCATAAATAGGAACGTGTACTGACTAATCAAATTATCATAATTACATTGTATAATGTTCTACTTTCCTCTACGCTGATGGCTCCACCATTCAAAATATTTTGAAAATGGAACAGGGATAATTCCGGTTTACTCTGCATGTGGGTTGGGAACTATAGAGTTTATCAGCCTATAAACGTAAAATCACACTCAGTTGTAACATAAAACATATAAAAATGCCGAAAATAACAACTTCTCATCCTTATTTTGATNATATATATATATATACTGCATTTGATGATTAAAGTTGCTTTATCTTCATTCGAATTATTAGCACTATTCAAGTTGGATAGTTGAAGTGGGTGAATTTATCGAATGATAACATTGTTCGTTGAAAGTAGAATTGATCTCTAATTCTCTTCTAATTGATCCTGCATAATGTACCTCAATTTATTTGACGAGGAGAAAATAATAGTAAAATATATTGCACAAGTCTGGGGATTGTAGCATTCATGTTACAATCCCCAAAATTTGCCTTCTTTAAAGAAGAGCCAGAGTTTATCTTTTTTAAATTAATGATTTTTGTATTTAATTTGGCAACTATGGAGCAGCTTGGAGCAACCGAACTTTGGTAAGTAGATTTCTTTATTTACTATATTTCTCGAGGTATTCAGGGAAGTCTGGGCAAGTGATGTGCCGCCGCGAGCTACCGTCCTTGATACTCACATCACGACAGCCACATAGCTACGGGCAGCAATTCTACAGGTGCCCGCGGTGGGGACACGAACCGAAAGACTGCAATTTCTTCAAGTGGGCCAACAAATGGACACTGTCGCTCAGAGTTTGATGGTGTCACAACTTGAGAACACCACTTGTGGTTCAAGTGCTTCCGTTTTTACGATATCTCAGTCGAACAGGTTTGCTCGGGATTCTGGGATGTCAGAACCGGGCAACATTATATATATATAATATATAACTCGAGTCTTTTGTATTTTCGTGTCTTAACGTTTGAACTTTAATTTTGTTGATAAGACAGATTGTTTATTTAACTAAAAAATTCTGGAAATAAGCCGTTTACAAAATGCACAAAGCAGACAGCTAAACAGCTTATTCACAAGAAGGGCAGAATAGTCATGTATTCAGAATCAGCTGTTTTCCAAACGCACAAACCAAACAGTCAGTTAGCTTATCCGGATCAGCTGCTCATAAGCAGATTATCAGGAAAAGCTGCTTGCAGCTGCCCCAAACAGACCCTAAGTTAAAGTTTTAGTAATTGTTTTACAACAACCATCAGATATGCTATGTAATAAGATGATGAAATGTTATACGGCAAGTTATCTAATATTGTCCACTAACGCTAGAAACATTTGGTATGTTGGGTTATTCAAGATTTCTTAAAATAATGAAAGATAATGAGATATACAT
Source organism: Phalaenopsis hybrid cultivar (assembly GCA_002079205.1). NCBI lineage: Eukaryota > Viridiplantae > Streptophyta > Magnoliopsida > Asparagales > Orchidaceae > Phalaenopsis > Phalaenopsis hybrid cultivar. Next base: position 319,054 of record JXCR01148676.1, on the reverse strand, counting down.
TACTATATGATAAAATATAAAGAAAATTTTCTTACATAGGATTATGCTTTAATATAAACTTTATAAAGAAAAACATTTGGCATCTAAGTTCCTATAATTTCAAGGTTTTTTTAGTAAAATATAAATCGAAACCAGAAGTACAGAACTATAAGTATTTCAACGTGGCTGAATACGAAACTGAATTTTTAAACATCGCCTGAAGCATCGATGCGGAGTTAAATAGAGTGCAGAACCCCCCAAAACAATCTGCATGTTTAAAAAATACCTTTGCATATAGCTCAACGTAAGGACGGAAAGCTGGATCTTCAACCAAGACCTTGTCAGTGGGAAGCTTCAGTAGCCCCGCTGATTCCCCTTTCAGCAGTTCTCTGATAAAAAAAAAAGGAAAAAAATTATTAATGTGAACCTTTAATGTCATATTATTGATTGCTTAACAAGTTTTTCATGTTTTCTTACACAAAATAAGAATTGTCAAACTTGAGGGGCTCATTTGTCCAAGCACCTTCAAATCCTGACCTCTCGGGGTGAGCCCTCCCCTAAAATAACAAGAAAGATGTTTACCAAAGTTGGAATTTTGCTACAACGAAAATTTTCCGATGGTTCATTTAACAGCAATGTTACCAGAGTGTGGCCGCCAGATAGAGCGACAATATCCTTGTCTGTTAGCCCCATCCGGTAGAATACATCCCTCAGATGCTGTGAACCTAAAAACAAGAAGAAAATGGCAATAGCTGAAGCCAATTATCATTACACAAAATGTCAATTTGTAAAAAATTAACAAAAACAGAATAGAAGTTATCAAATGACTAAAAAGAGATTCAAATATCCATGGCTTTTGCCACGACATTTCATATAAAACAAATTACAAAAGCATAGCAAAGCAGCCCTTGATAAGAACAAGGGCAAT
>JXCR01148676.1:305301-317243 GCA_002079205.1 Phalaenopsis hybrid cultivar | reverse complement strand
GAGAGAATTTTTTAGATAAAATGTGGCTTTTTTCAGTCCTAAATTAAGTAATCAATAATCAACTATACAACTAGTGGGTCTTATAAAAAGCGTAATCTTGCAAATTGGGATAAGCATCAAATTATGGTTAATTATCAAGCCTAACTAGGATTCCATGGACTAGTAATCTCATCCACAGGCCAAATCAAAATTAACCTACCAAATTTTTGCTTGAATTAAATCTTCTCCCCGAGTTCACTAGGGGTAGGGATATCGGAGTTAACTCAAACAATTAGCAAACCAATATTATTAGTGAAAAAGCCAATAGACGGTCACAATCAACACACGGGAACAATAATAACAACAACACAACACATGACACATAGCTAGGGTTGATCTTGGGTGGTAGTGGAAACCGTTAGGGGGCTTGGAGAAGTGGCAGCAATGTAAGGATGGGGTGGACTGCAAAGGAAGACCGACACAACGGTGGTCATATGCTGTCCTGGGCGGCAACAAACAGGAATAAGATGAAAACAACTTGAAAACAGCAAAACAACGGCGGGAAAAGCACCTAGGCTGCAACTGAGGTGGTTCAGGCGGATCTACCAGCAATAAGGCAGCACGAGGGATGGGAAAGTGTGGGACAGTAGCTAGGTAGTGGCGGAGGGTGGTAAGGGTGGTAAGGGCGGTTGGAAGATCTGCGGGTGACCGGAAATGGCATGGGGAGGGCTGGACAGCAGGTAGGTAGGTAGCAGCAAAGAGTTTTAGGGGTGGCTGAGGTGAATTTTAGAAGTTGGCAATAGAGGCGAATTACAAAAAAACAGCAACAGCGGATCTCGATGGCAGTTGCAACAATGGAGCGCGAGCAGGAGCGACAGGAGAAAGATGTGGCAGCTACAATGCTGCGGAATTCAATATCACGAGAGACAAGCCGCAAAAAATAGTTATATTTTCCTTTCTTATGTTTTCTTTTCTATTATCTTTCATTCATTTTTAGTAATTTACTAAATGCGTTGTATTATAATTTGAAAGTAAGTTTTTATAGTGTTCTGTTAATACAACCGCTGGTGTCTAGGGTTTCCCCTTCTAAATCCGTATCAAAAGGTGAAAAGTTGCTCCGGCTGTAATTAATCAGTGGTGCTTTGACTGTAGCTCGTTTCTCAATAAGATATTTATCCTCACCAAACTTTGCAATCTCTCCAGCCGCCGCCATTGCCTTCCCACCCTCCTCTTCAATGCCCTCACAGTCCCAACCCTCACCCTCGCCACCCCTTCAATTCACTCCCTCGCCTCACATTTCGATCGATGCCCACCCTCCGTACTTGCTAAAACCGCCCAGGACAGCATCCTTACTGGTTTCTACTGCAGCCTGCCACCTAACCACCTATTTCATTAATTACAGCCATCCCTCTCACTGCCACAACCCCGAGACAACACTTCTCTTATTGTCCTGCAGTTCACAACCTTTCCCCTTCGCTGCCCCTCATTGTCCCAGCCCTTTCCCTAGCTTTCGCTGCCATTCCAGGCCCTCCGCTTCAGAGGGAATGGGTGTGAGCGTCTGGAATAACCAAGACAGCGCTAAGAAAGGGTGGGGCAATAACAAGGTAGTGGCGGAGGGTGATAAGGCAGTTGAAAATCTATGGTTGATCGAAAATGTCAAGGGGGAGGGCTGGACAGCATATAGGTAGCATAAGAAAGTTGTAGGGCGGTTGGATTGGTTGTAATAGCGAGGGGGGCGAATTTTGAAAAGCGAAAATGGAGTTGAATTGCAAAATACAACAATGGCGGATCTAAATGGCGGTTGCAGCAATGGAGGGCAACCAGATGCAGTGGAGGAGGATGTATGACATAGGAACTTTCCCACATAGAATTTTCATAGTACACAGAGAATTTTCGCGGTAGTGTAGCGCGAGATTCAATATCACGGGAGATGATAGACGTCCCGTAAAAACATTCATGTTTTCATTTCTATTATATTTCATTCATTTATAGTCATTTCGTAAATGTGTTATATTAGAATTTGAAAGTCAGTTTTTATAGTGTTTTTTTGTTAGGACAGTCGCCGGCATCTAGGGGTTCCTCTTCTAGAACCGTAGCAAAAACTTTAATTCATCCGAGGTGGTGATCTCCTTCTAAGGAATTGAGTGGTGCTTTGATTGTAGCTTGCTTCTTGATAGGGTATTTATCCTTACCCAACTCCTCTGCCATCTTTCTAGCCGCCGCCACTGCCATCCCCACCCTCCTCTTTGACGCCCTCTTAGTCTCAGCCCTCCACCTTCGCCACCGCTTGAATTCTCTCTCTCGCCTCGTTGTTTCGACCGAAGCCCAGCCCTCCGTACTTGCTACAATAGCCCTTGCCACTTTGGTGTCATTTCAACTGTAATCTTGCCACCTTGCCACTTATTTCATTCATTACATCCATCTCTCTCACAGGACAGCACTCCTCTTGCTTTCCTGCAGTTCACANATTCATTAGTAATTTACTAAATGCGTTGTATTATAATTTGAAAGTAAGTTTTTATAGTGTTCTGTTAATACAGCCGCTGGTGTCTAGGGTTTCCCCTTCTAAATCCGTATCAAAACGCGAAAAGTTGCTCCGGTTGTAATTAATCAGTGGTGCTTTGACTGTAGCTCGTTTCTCAATAGGATATTTATCCTCACCAAACTCTGCAATCTTTCTAGCCGCCACCATTGCCTTCCCCACCCTCCTCTTCAATGCCCTCACAGTCCCAGCCCTCACCCTCGCCACCGCTTCAATTCACTCCCTCGCCTCACATTTCGATCGATACCCACCCTCCGTACTTGCTACAACCGCCCAGGACAGCATCCTTACTGTTTTCTACTGCAGCCTTGCCACCTAACCACCTATTTCATTAATTACAGCCATCCCTCTCACTGCCACAATCCCGAGACAACACTTCTCTTGTTGTCCTGCAGTTCACAACCTTTCCTCTTCTCTGCCCCTCATTGTCCCAGCCCTTCCATTGGCTTTCGCTGCCATTCCAAGCCCTCCGCTTCATAGGGAATGGGTGTGAGCGTCTGGAATAACCAAGACAGCGCTGAGAAAGGGTGGGGCAATAACAAGGAAGTGGCGGAGGGTGATAAGGCGGTTGAAAATCTATGGTTGACCGAAAATGGCAAGGGGGAGGGTTGGACAGCAGATAGGTAGCAAAAGAAAGTTGTAGGGCGGTTGGATTGGTTGTAATTGCGAGGGAGGCGAATTTTGAAAAGCGGAAATGGAGGTGAATTGCAAAAATACAACGGCGGCGGATCTCAATGGCGGTTGCAGCAATGGAGGGCAACCTGATGCGGTGGAGGAGGATGCATGACATAGGACCTTTCCCACACAAAATTTTCGCGGTAATGTAGCGCGAGATTCAATATCACGGGAGATGATAGACGTCCTGTAAAAACAGTCATGTTTTCATTTCTATTATCTTTCATTCATTTATAGTCATTTCGTAAATGTGTTATATTAGAATTTGAAAGTCAATTTTTATAGTGTTTTTTGTTAGGACAGTCGCCGACATCTAGGGGTTCCTCTTCTAGAACCGTAGCAAAAGGCGAGAAGTTGTTCTAACTTTAATTCATCTGAGGTGGTGATCTCCTTCTAAGGAATTGAATGGTGTTTTGATTGTAGCTCGCTTCTTGATAGGGTATTTATCCTTACCCAACTCCTCTGCCACCTTTCTAGCCGCCGCCACTGCCATCCCCACCCTCCTCTTTGATGCCCTCGTAGTCCCAACCCTCCACCTTCGCCACCGCTTGAATTCTCTCTCTCGCCTCGTTGTTTCGACCGAAGCCCAGCCCTCCGTACTTGCTACAGTAGCCCAGAACAGTAGTCTTGTTGTTTTCAACTGTAATCTTGCCATCTTGCCTTATTTCATTCATTACAGTCATCTCTCTCACAAAAAACCCCGAGACAGCACTCCTCTTGCTTTCCTGCAGTTCACAACTCTTTCCTTTCGCTACCCCTCACGTCCCAACCTCCCCTTGGCTTCTATTGCTGCCATTCCAGACCCTCCGCTTCATCGCCAATACAATTCTAGCCTCTCTTGCTATCCCATCTACCCACAGCTCATTTCAACGTCCTACCACCACTCCCTGACCACTCAGCCGACCTCCCCCACCCCGGGATTGAGCCCTAGTGTAAGTTTGTGTCTTGTATAGTAGTAATTTCTCTTCCAAATGTCTTTGATTGTAACTGTTTTTTTCATTTTAAGCAATAACATTTCCTTCTATTGTGATTTTGTTAAATCTAGTATTAATGTGAATCAAAATAGAGAAGATAATCACCATCTCAGAAGAGAGATAACAAGAGCACTACCGAAACCCTCGGATATAGCCCTTAACGGGGAGAAAAAGACACCAAAGATTGCGGTAAACACACTCACATCGAAAACCGGTCTTGTTTAGCTCATTTCCCCTTGAGATGGCGTCCTTCCACGTTTCCACAAACGCAGAACTCATGTCCCACATCAATCTCCCAAGGTTGGTAGAGCTTTGACCTCATCTGTCGAAGATTCCATATACATATAGTATGGTGTTAGGTTAACCCAACTAAAAATTGTGGACCTACTGCAACTTCTCGAGGTTGAAGAATCATCGATTGCAGCCCGAGAAGCACATGGATCCCACTGTTGACTTTACTGTCCCTCAAAACACCCAAGGAGTTTTCCCCTTTTGCGAGTAACCACTCATATTGGTCTAACCATATGAGGGTGTATTGTTGAACTGAACTAAGACTTCGTGCCAAGTATACCCTGCACAATCTTCAAGAAAACAGACCGAACTTCCTCTAACGATGATTGTCGTGGTGGTAAGGTATCAATCATGATGTTCTGATATGATCTCTGCAGTGATAGGTTTGTATATGGAATCAACACCCCCGTCCTACTTTCCTCTGTCATCAGTAAAATAGATTCTTCTGACACGTCTATGCTGGAAAGGGTAATTGTAATCTCGAACCCCACAAAAGGTAGGACTATGCGCTTGTCATCCTTTGTGAAGGAGTAGATATTCTTGAACTAGTCATGCTGATTCTGACAATCAAACTGTCACAAANGCATAATAAACTGTGTTATCATAGTTCCACCATCCATGGTTTAACTAGGTGAACCCCAATTAAATAAATCAACAAGTTATAGTAGCGACTACATATTTTAAGTCAAACATTGAACTGGTCTTAAGATTATAAAACCTTAGCTACAACATTAGCAGTAAGCTAGGAGATTGCTGTAACTTAAGACTCACATTTGGGTGTTTCTCCATAGCTTCCCTTATCTAAGATAGAGGTCCCCTTAAGGTTTGGGTGTGAAATTTTGCGAATAGAATAATTTTTGTAATAGACCAAACTTTATTCACTATATCAACGTGCTCTCCGAGTATATTGATTGGCTCAGAAAGAAAAAGCACTGGTTGGTTGGAAATAAGAGCTGTTGGGCATGATTAGTCATAAATTAGATTATAGAATAATTAAATATTCATATCAAAGTTATTACTACTTACCCAAAAGCTTAGAGTTCATTGGGACTAAATGCCCACCAATATTGCACCAATGTGAACTTGAGACCNTGTTTTTTTCATTTTAAGCAATAACATTTCCTTCTATTGTGATTTTGTTAAATCTAGTATTAATGTGAATCAGAATAGAGAAGATAATCACCACCTCAGAAGGGAGATAACACGAGCACTACCAAAACCCTCGGATATAGCCCTTAACAGAGAGAAAAAGACACCAAAGATTGCGGTAAACACACTCACGTGGAAAACCGGTCTTGTTTAGCTCATTTCCCCTTGAGATGGTGTCCTTCCACGTTTCCACAAGCGCAGAACTCATGTCCCACATCAATCTCCCAGGGTTGGTAGAGCTTTGGCCTCATCTGTCGAAGCTTCTATGTACATATAGTATGGTGTTAGGTTAACCCAACTAAAAATGGACCTATTGCAACTTCTCGGGGTTGAAGAATCATCGATTGCAGCCCAAGAAGCATATGGATCTCACTGTTGACTTTACTGTCCCTCAAAACACCCAAAGAGTTTTCCCCTTTTGCGAGTAACCACTCATATTAGTCTAACCATATGACGGTGTATTGCTGAACTGAACTAAGACTTCGTGCAAAGTATACCCTGCACAATCTTCAAGAAAACAGACCGAACTTCCTCTAACGATGATGGTCGTGGTGGTAAGGTATCAATCATGATGTCCTGATATGATCTCTGCAGTGATGGGTTTGTATATGGAATCAACACCCCCGTCCTACTTTCCTCTGTCATCAGTAAAATAGATTCTTCTGACACGTCTATGCTGGAAAGGGTAATTGTAATCTCGAACCCCACAAAAGGTAGGACTATGCGCTTGTCATCCTTTGTGAAGGAGTAGATATTCTTGAACCAATCATGCTGATTCCGAAAATCAAACTGTCACTGCCTCCCCAANAGGAACTCTCCTTATAGGCAGGGAATAGAGAAGAAGAGAAAAGAAAGTCACCCAANTGCATACATTTCCCTTCACATTGCAATGGCTATATATGTTATCATGAAGCTAGCACAGATCCTTAGTAGCCTTGGTCAGAAGAGCCAATCGAACCACCGGCATCTCGCCCTCATTCGATGGAAGCTGATACTCACATTTTCTCCAGCTGCCTTTTTGTCGCTCACTTCCTCCACTGCACTATATTCCGTGAATGACACAACTCGGCTTGTTGGGGAACTAGAAGCAATGTGTCCAAAACCATGGCATTTGAAAATTTTCTTGGTTGGGACTGTAATGGACATTCTAATCTTCTGAGGATTCTTCTCACTCATAATGGCTCTGTCATGTTCCTGACCAGTCTGCTCAGTCTCTGAGGCACTGCTCCTAAGGTCTCCCTATGGGCAGCTTCCTGACTGACAATGTTTGTTTGCTCTTCTTCTGTTGTCTCTCAATTTTCAGTGCTAAAGTTTGCACGTACTTCAATGTCCAATAAGTTTATAGTTGGACCACATTATTAATGGTAAACTTCAAGCCTCCTAAGTAACTAACTCGCGCTTCAATTTAAGCTGCATAAATTATCGTGAGCTCTTCCATTGATAGCTCTATCAACTGCATGTACTGAAGCTTCAAGAAAATATTCTGACGATAGTGTAGGCACTGTTGTTGCATTTTCATCTTCATTTTCTCCCAAAAAAATAATTGTCTTGTCCTTCTCTGTCTCTCTCTCTTCAGATTTTCCCACCACAAAGAAGCCTTTTTCTTCAGCTTGATAGTGGCGAGCTTCATTCTTGTCATTGAAAACCTCCCTGTATTCAAATATCCTCTCAACTGTCTGCATCCGCTTGAGGAAATCATCTGGATTTATTCTCCCCTTGACTCTCGAGCCTAGGTATCCTCCAACAGATACCTCATCTCTGTACCTTCCAACTAGCATCTCATCTCTGTACCTTCCAACAAGCTTCCAACTAGCATCTCATCTCTGTACCTTCCAACAAGCACTTCATCTCTGTATTTTCCACCAGACACCTCATGACACGAGAGCCAACCCGCAAGGGGCCATCTGTGACTTGACCATAGTAGCCGCAGGAGATGACGACTCGGACCGGTCCAGAAGGGCTGGCTGACACTTCTTTTTTGTAGATTTCCCACCTATTAGGAGTGGGGTCAACTCCTATTTACCGTAAGTTTAAAAATATGTCGTTTTGTGTTTTAGGCAAGTTATTTCGTGTGTTTTGTATCAAGATAGCCATCGAGGTCTCCTTTTCCCTTCAATAGTTCTATATTATGATTCTAGGTGGTGCTTCGGTGCTTCAGTTGTATATTAGTCTCCAGGTGGTGATTATCTTTTATATCCCCTTCTGCTTCCTCCCCAAGTTGCTCCCAGTCGTCCTCCCATGATGCAGTCACCTCCGAACAACTGCATATTGTTCCTTTCTCTGCAGATTCCCAATTCTAGCAACATGTCCTCGCTATAGCCACCCCGAATAGCAGTCCACTTGTTGTCCTGTAGTTTCCCCACATTTCCCGTTACTGCAGCCACCTGGAAATAGCCACCTTCTGTAGTTTTGTACTGTTCCAACAACCAGTCATTTGTTCCTCTCATTCCCGCTTGTTGTCATTACCACAACTCGTCCCCTTTGATGCTGCCATCCTCCTACGTAGTTGTTGCAGTCTAGAATAACACCTCTCCTGCTTTTTGGTCAACGTCCGACCCTCAACCTTGCTGCCCCACCACCTAGGGCAGCTTGCCTTTCTCTTTGTTCCAACGGTTTCTTACCTCTCCTGGGCGGTCACCATCGCCCCTTTCTGCCACCCTACCTTCCAAACCATCAACCGTCCTTTGCTACCTCTCCAGAGGTCCGAACACTTGCCAATCACCACCACCGCCCCTAGAACCATCCTAGTTTGAGTTAGTGTTGTCATTGTCGCGATTTCATATTTCCACGTGGCATGTTTTTATTTTCTATTTCAATTGATTGTTTCAAACTTCCAATTTGAATTTCAACAATAATATTATTATTATATTGTTTCTTGAGTTAACTCTAATATCATTTTTGTATCAGAGCTAGTCTAACCATAGTCTTATCCTAGCTGCCCTGGAAATTTTTTTTTCCCTCCTTTTCCACTCAAACCTCCTTACACCCTACATCATCGCTATACACCCTCTTGGACATGCACAATCCAAAACCCTAACCACACCACCATCGAGGTAAGTGTCAGACCCCAATTAAGAGCAAAATGAAAGAGAAACAGCGACAACTACACTAATTACTACAACGACTCGATAAAATTAAGGAAAGATCATCATTCATTGGAGTTACCCGAACTCCAATCAGTTACAGAGATGAGATGAAGTGTACGTCATAGGATACATAAATGAAGTGTATGTCAGAGGATACAAAGGTGAAGTGTCTATTAGAGATTATAGAAATGAAGAGTCTCTATCCTAAAGAATTGATCTTAAATATAGAAACCAGGATTTCGAGGTAACAGTGGATTTGTCATATTTTGATGGGCACTTAGATTTGGAGAAGTTCATTGAATGGCTTCAGACCATGAAATTTTTCTTTGACTATCAGGAAGTCCGATCAGACGAAATACTGAAACTAGCCACCAGCAAGTTAAAAAAGAGTACATTATTTTGTTAGCAAAATTTGAAGCACCAGCACCAGAGTGGGAGAAAAGATAAGATCACTACTTTGTGAAAGGAGAGATGTAGTGTCGATACCTACCAGTTCATTTCAGACAGGACATGCAGACCCTAATTTCAAAAATGGAGAAAGAACATTATTGGATGATCATCACATCTTACAGACAGAGTTCAAACCAAGATCTTACAGCCAAAGTACACCCAGGCGAACATCCAAGTTAACCCCGCCTAAGGAGAAACTGACTAAGACCATAGAATAGGTGGAATAAAACAATATTCCTAAATCTGTTTCAGCCAAAAAGTTTTTCAAGTGCCACAAATTTGGATATATTGAATCAAGAGAATATGAAGATGTTAAAGATGAACCTCAACATCAAGCAGACAAGAAAGAGACGCTAGTTATTCAAGAAAAGAGTTTCTGATTGGATTAATCGAAGCTATTCTAGAAAATATTGAGTCTGAAGAAATAGGCGTTCATGCAGAGTATAAGGTTATGGTGTCTAGAACTACATTATTGCAGGCATTCGAAGTAGCAGCAACTAGACTGGCATTGGATGTCCAAAAGGGTCATAAGTTTGAGCTGATACAAGTCAACATAGGACAACTTCAAATAAGAAGATTTCAGAATTTTCAGACATATAACCTCCCTCCTGAGTTGCCTCTACTAAGAGAGGTCTAACATATCAGAGATGAAAAGCTTTTGAGCTACTTCAAGAAGGCTATATGGATAGTATAGCTAATCCAACAGTGTATTCACAATTAGATGATCAGACAAGGATGACCTGCGGTGATGGAAATTGCCTTATGAGCATAATGGGAACAAAATTCTATAGTAGGATCCAACCCTATCAGAAAATATGATAAAGAGGTAGTTCCTAAATGATTATTCTTCAGTGTGGCCTAGCAAGTCCTAGATGTTATTCTAGAGTTGATTTCTCCTTATACACTTATTTATCAAATATAATCAAATGAGTATGAAAAAAGAGCGAAAATTATAAATCTAAGGGCCCGAGAGATACATTATGAAAATCTAGGATGTTATGTTGCACAGCTCAGATTGTGTCAAAAAAAAATGAATATTTATTTTATCAGAATATGTTTTAGAATGACAGCGCAAAGATAACTGACTTACCAGGAAATTGCTATATTTCTATTACTTTCAACGGAATCTAATGTTATACTATGAGGGCATAGAAGCTTCGACAGATGAGGCCGAAGCTCTCCCAACCACAAGAAACTGGCGCGAAAGCTGTTGCAAAGGGGGCCATCCACGACCCTGACTATAATAGTCGCGGGATATGGCGACTCGGACCGGTTCAATAGGGTTGGTCGACATTTCCTTTTGTGGATTTCCCTCCTATTGAGTGGGGCCCACTCCTATTTACCCCAAGCCTATAAATATGGTGGTTTCGTATTTTGGGGTCAATTTTTTTTTTATTTTATATCGGGGGAGCCGTTGGTATCTCTTCTTCCTTTTGAGAGCTATATCTGAGGATTTCAGGTTGTGCTTTGGCTGTAACTTGGTCTCCAGGTGGTGATTGTCCTCTCTATCACCTTCTGTATCCTCCCTGCTTTGCTCTCGACCGCCCTCCATTCCTGCAGCCGCCTATAACAACCACTTATTGTTGTATTTCTTGACGTTCGCTACTTCCAGACACTTGTTTGCCACCACGAATAACCGTTCTCTTATTGTCTTGAGGTCCCCTTGCATTCCCCGTCATTGTTATCGGCATTCGCCCTCGTTGCAGTGCTTGAAAAGAGTTGTTTCCTACTGTTTTCTGCAATTCCAGCCGCCAAGCCATCCGTTCAACTTGCTACCATTGCCACAACTCCTCCCCTTTTCTGCCTCCGTCCTCCTCCCTTGCCACCGCAGTTCATAATAGCACCTCTCTTGCTGTTTGGTCGCTGCCCAGCCCCTCGCCATTGCTTCCACTGCCCAGGAAAGCCCGCCTTCTCGTTGTTCCAGTAGTTTCTTAACTCCCCTTAGCTGTCAACTTACCTTCCAACCAATGCACCGTCCTTTGCTACCTCTCTAAAGGTTCAAACCTTCATCGATCACCACCTTCCTCCTGAGATCCACCCAAGTTTGAGTTAGTGCTTTCATTTGTTGCAATTTCAGATTTTTGAGTGACATGTTATTTCCTATCTGAGTTGATTGTTTATAACTTCTCATTCATCTCTCGGCCTCTTCTAATACTATATTCCAAAGCACCCTAGTTGATCCTCCTCTCCAATGAAATAATCCTTAAGAAAGGGATTCAAATGATCTTCTTGCTCTCCTTCACAAATTTCACTATCACGATCGAAGTGATCCCGCCCTAGGTCATTTCTCAATGGCATCGAGTCATTGTATGCCATCCATGGAAATTCATGATCAAGTTTTGGAGATTGTCTCCTCGATGGTGTGGTTGGGGTTGGGATTGAGTAAGTGGAAGAGGGTGTACAGAGATAAGGGGTAGAAAAGAAAATTTTTGGGTGGCTGGTTTGAAAATTCAGCAAAGGGAAGGAATTTTGTGTGATGGATGCTAAAAACCTAAGTTAGGACTAGGGTTAGGCTAGTTATAATACCAAATAAAACCAGAGGCAACCCAAACAACAATAAGCAAACTGATATTATTACTGAAAAAGCCAATGGACGGTTACAACCAACACACGGGAACGAAATTAACAACACGATACATGAGATACGGCTAGGGGCTTGAAGACGTGGCGGCAAGGTAAGGATGTGGTGAAATGCTAGGGAACAGCGACCTGACAATGGAAATTTGTTGTCTTTGGTGTAAACAAACAGAAATAAGATAGAAACAACTGTAAAACAAGATAATGGCGGGGAACAAC
>JXCR01148676.1:297081-301709 GCA_002079205.1 Phalaenopsis hybrid cultivar | reverse complement strand
AAAATATTTTGATCATACTTATCCTAAATTTGCAGCCGATCACACAACATTAGACTTGACTTGAATGCAAATGAGTTCGCATCATACAGTCAGGCTGCATCACCCCTCATGCTGGCCAACGATTTTTACATCATATAATTTACCACGTGATATATGCATGATCACACATTTTCTTATTTATGACGTTGATCGTACAAAGTCCACATAGCACCAAGCAAAAAATTGATGTGTACTTAATAGATGAACTTCAAACATTATAGGAATTATGTGTGGTGACTTATGATATTGCTATAAAACAAAATTTTCAGCTGAAAAATGCCCTGATGTGAATAATAAGAGATTATCCAGCATGTGACTACAGGAAAATTAGTTTGTCTTACTGTAAGGATTTGTCGAAGGCATTTAGTTTAAAGCATGAAAGGAAAAATATATTGTTCGGCTGTCATCAAATGTTCTTACCCGCTGTATTCAGAAGGAATAAATATGTCTTCTTAAAAAATAGAGTTGAAAATCTAATCCTCCGTCGATGATAATTAGGGAGGATTTATGGCAGAAGGTTAGTGAAATTTTGGAGATTAATGATTCCCTAGAACCACATTCAAAATGTCTTCTTAACTTAGATGTTACACATAATTGAACAAAAAATTAGTATTTTCTAAAGCCTACCATACTAGAGAACTAAGTTGATTAGACAAAAACTCGATGTCATTATATTGGAAAAAAACTCTTTTAATAATATCTTTAAACATGTGACAGATATTAAGGGCAAAACCAAAAACAATGCTAAAGTGAGATTTGATTTAAAAAGGTATTACAAAGGGAGGGAGTAAAAATTTCAAGAGAAATTGCATGTAAACTGATAAAGCCAAAAGTTAAGTATTGTCTAATCTTGGATCAACAATGAACAATATGTAAATGGTTGCAACCTTTTAAGTTCTCTAGTAGATATGCATCTAACTTAAGTCAGTGCGTTAACGAACATAAAAGATTTCAACATGAGAAGTCATGATTGGCATATTTTCTTATATTGTTTACTATCAACTACAATTATTGTTTTGCTAAATCTAATAGTTAATTCATTATTCAAAGTCAATGCATTCTTCATGAATTTACGTGCAGTAAATTTGAAAATTGATACATTGAGACACTTTTAAGTGACTATTCTATTGATATTATGCAAACTTAAGTGGATTTTTTCTCTAATTTTTATATAATAGAGCCTTTGCTCGTACATCTATTTTATGGGACTATATTAAGGGCCCGGTACAAAATAGGTAAATGTGTCTTTTTGCGAGGTATGTTTTCTTGATATTTAACTAATCAAATTACAAAAACTTATTACTACAATTTATCAAATAACCAAAAATTTTGCAGATTTTTTAATAAAATCAAAAGAATCATATATAATAAAGCAAGTCCTGAAGGCTCAAAATGCAAGACATACTACAGGAGATAATTACTTTCTGTTCGCATTGATTTGAGCGACAACAACCAGTAGATCAAATTGTCGGTGAGGTGCATTCACAGCCTATGTTATTTATATTTTAGATATCAAAAAGGTAACTTGCCCTCAAGATGGAAAAAAGAAAGTTGTAGCTTAATCAAATTGTGAGCTCCGATGTGGCGTCATCATTTGATAATCATTTTCATTTAATAGGAGAGTCGTAGTCATTCGCATAAGATCGAAATGTTGAATTGTAAAAATCCCTCGGCATCATCATTTAATAGCAAATCCCTCGGCATCATCGGAATGTCATAATCATCCACTAGCTCATCCATCAAGTGAATATCAGTCAAATCCATATCATATATCTCTTCAATGCTAAGCAACTAAATTAAAAATCTCAACCTTGCGCCCTAAACTGCACTTACCATGTCTTGAGCGTCGCCAAAGTTTTGCATAAAGTGAGGTAACCACGAAGAACTGCCATTTTGTCTCCTACCTGAACACTTTGCAGTGTCAAAATTGATCTCTTACAAAGTCCCCTAATCTTCTCCACCTGACCCTTTCCAATGATTACTCATGTCTTCTGCTTGGAAGGCGCCACAACAAAAGGCAATGAAATAGTAAAATGCAACCCTCTGAATGGATCCCTCCTACCATGGTTCCTTGTTCCATGTCAAAATCTTTCAAATCGATCTTCTCCAACCCCGAATCACACGTCTTCCCGTTTTACCTGTTGCCGCTCTTTCCAAACATCATGATGCCACGCAATTCCCTTTGATGCTGCCGCTCAAATTTGCTCCCAACTTCTTTGCTAAATCCAACCACTTTTGTTCGTTACAATCTTCTGGATATCGCATTATTTCATCCAAATCCAAGTGTTTCTGCTCATAAGTTTGCTCCTGATTCTTTTGCTCGATCCTGTGGGGCCCCAGATTCTCCTAAAGCAGCAATACTGCCCTGATCCCACATTAATTCTTTTAATTGCTGCCGCTCAAGTCTGCTCCCAACATCACTCGATTCTACAGTAGATGGAGATGGATTTCTGTGAAACTCCATGATCTCTCTCATTATTTTATCTCGGGATGTGACTCTCCCCTCCAAGAACGAAAGTTGTATCTCCCTGGACAAGAAACACTCCATTTTCAATCTGATTTGCCTCACTTCTCACTCTAATTTATCCTCCACAACCTCTATTTTTTTTTTTTGGGTCAAGTTAGTCCCAAAAAGATTTTTGATCGCGGATGCGGAACTCTTATATGTTGGGATTCGATCGTTGGCTTCCCAGGTAGCTCGAACCGCAACTGTGCCACAAGGTTATAAGCCATGATTTCGTGCCAGATCACCCGAATCATGACTATACCGACAGGTCATAAGCCTTGATCCTGTCCTAAGCTTCCCAGATTGTTTGAATCGCGAAACTCCTGTACGCAATATATCATTGGCTTCCCAGGAAGCTTCTGCTTTGTTGTATAGCGAGGTTTGGTGGTCACAATCCCATCATTTGCTTGAATCACTCGCTATTCGCAACTGTACCGAAATATTCCTTTACGAAGACGACGCGATCCCGAAGCAAATCGAGATATGTACGTCTTGATCTTAATGTTGGTTTTGTAGCTAGCTCTTACTGTGATTGTATCGCAATTGATCCCTCTGAATTATCGTGCTTGTATCACGATTGATCCTGCCTTCGGCTTCTTGCTTCCCAACTAGCTATTACTGCGACTGTATCGTGATTGATCTCGTTGTTTACCAAGAGTCAATTGCTCTGATATCAATTTGATATGAATCATGGTTAAAATCAGCAAAAAAATTGCAAGAAATATATGGGAAAACCCAAATTATGGCTAATTTGATTACTCTTCAAGCAAAAAAACAAGCTACAATGGGTGATCTACAGTTTTGAGAGGTAGATAAACTCTCCACAATTCCTAGACCTAACACCTACAATTTGAGCCATAGGCAGTCTCCCCTAAAGCCTGGTCCTAAGACTCAAAATAATAATCTTATCATAATCATAACCCAAAAATATTAACCCTATTTATACCACACAATAATAAAGAAAAAATTATTAAATTGATTACACCTAAAATAAGTCTTCAAATTATCTGGCGGGCTCGACATATCTAACAGATTCTTTATTCACATAGGCTACAAATTTCCAACGGAAATATCAGGGAACTGTAGATTGAAATATGATGAATTCAAAGTATGAGAAAAATGGCAGCACAAAGGCAATTGCTCGACTAACTCCATAAATGCTAAAGAGGCTCATGATGATGTTTGTATAGACACTAGGAGGTTCTTCTTTGAGAATGTGATTCCTCTTAATTTGGCAACTTCTCAATCATACTTTAAAGTGAATCATTCTATAGGTTTATATGGTTGAGGCTTTAAATCACCTTCTATCTATGAACATATAACTTGGATTTTTAAGAAGGAAATGAAAATGTCTACAAATGTCATTAAGGAGATTAAAAACGCATGATCACAAATTAGAGTCCCAATAAAATTGAATGGTCGATCAGATATCAGGAAAATTAGATAAATCAATATTTTAGATAATTGTTAGACCATTGCCTTCCGCCTCATGCCCCACTGAGTCAAGTGGTTTCATAGAAGCCACGCCGAGCCCGCCAAATACTTTGAAGACAGCTTTTAGACGCAAGACTACATGAACAATATATTCATTTTTAGTTATTATTGATTGGGATAAATAGGGCTTCATATGATTATAGTTGGGGTATGTGATTGTTATCTATAATCTGAGTTAGTGGGATAGAATTGTCTACCTCTCAAATTTTAGGTCTATCATTTATGCATTTGGGATTGTATTGTTCCATGTCAGTGGAGAAAAATATTTTATTTTGCTCTAATCATCGTGAAAACTAGTCTCGTTCATATCAAATTGGTATCGGAGCTGTAGTAATATTAGCCAAAAAGGTCAATGCCTTGGAGGAAAAATTCGGAAGAGTTGTGGTTCTCTTCCATGGATGAGTGGTTCTTTACGACCATGGAAGAAATGATGAAAAGGTTCAAGGAGTTGTCACATGTGATAGCGTCGACGATGGGCAGAACGCTAGTGCCAACGCTAAGGAATGCGATTTCGACTCTGAAAACACTCACTGGCACGATCCACGCACGAGGGAACACACAGAGTGTACCATCGCTGTTGTCGATGGAT
>JXCR01148676.1:272081-292081 GCA_002079205.1 Phalaenopsis hybrid cultivar | reverse complement strand
TTGAGAGAAGATTTTCTTGAGTCACTAATAGAGAAACTTGTTTTGAATGCAAGGGATCGTATTGAAGAGAAGTATAGTGTAGCACAAAAAGATTGATGGACAATCAAAAGTTGTTACTCAATGTGTGGAGACTTATTTTTGTTGCTTTGTAGCGGAGGCACCCAAGCTACGAGCTAAATGGCTATATGAGAAGAGGATTACCACAACACTTCATATCATATAGTTTCTCACTGCACTCCTTTTAAAATCGAGTATGGTCTCAATCCACCCCATTTGATGCATTATGGACCTAGCACCATGCTAATATCTCTGTGGATCAGAACTTAAAAGAAAGGGATAAGGTGTTGGTAGAATTAATAGGAAATTTATTAAAAGCTTGAACATTTATAAAGAAATAAACTGAAAGATATCAAAATGATGTGCAGTTTGCGGTGGGAGATAGAGTGCAATAAAAAAATTCGACCCTATCGGCACAAGAATGAGAAGCTCTCCCCATGCTATTTTGATCTTCATAAAATCACTGAGCGCATTGTTGTGGTGGCTAATCATTTAAAATTGTCACTTTCATTGACATTCCATCTGATATTCCACACATCACAAGCTGAGATGCGTTATTCGTGATAATGTATCCTCTTCTTCACTTTCCCTACTTTGACTGTGGATATGAAAGTTCTTTTGGAGCCATTCAAGTTAAAAGGTGTGTATCAAGAATCGACACGTGGGAAAGAAGTGTTAATTGCATGGAAGAGTTGTCAGATTATGACACCACAACGAAGCCTTACGATTTGATCCAACAACAGTTTCCTCTCTTCCACTATGAACACTCTCATGTTTGTGTGTGGGGTGGGGGGTAATATTAGACCGGCGACTATGGCGCCTTCCACCTCGCATCATGCTGAGTCAAGTGATCCCAATAATACCACATCGAGCCTGTCAAATATTTTGAAAACTTATTTTAGGCGCAAGACTAAAAAGGCTATATAGTCATTTGTTAATATTAGTATTTGATATACATAGGTCATAATATGATAAGGGTTAGGGTATGTGATTATTGTTTTTAATCTTAGGAGTTGAGGTTTGGGAGAAAAACGCCAACACTTCAAATTGTATGTTTCTTTTATATATTTAGGATTGTGTTAGTTTATGTCGATGGAGTTAAATATTTTATTTTGCTCTAATCTCTGTGAAAATTAGTCTCATTCCTATCAATAACACCCTCTTTGGCGCCATATTTTTAAAGTGTAATAAAACGTCAAAAAAGATAAAAGATGTAGAGTAAAATTTTAAATTACTTGGCAAGGCTATTGACAAAAATGGAAAACATCATGTTGTCCAAGTTACAATGCAAGTGCATATAAGGTCTCTAGAATAAATTAATGGAAAAGAGATAGCATGTTTTATAAACCCTATGCACCGCACATTGTATCGATTTAATAATTAAGAAACTTGGAGACTTGTCACAACATAAGTATGCTTTGAAAAAAAGGAAAAAGGATAAGCAAGTTTACTTAAAATTATAGTTAGGCTTTGGCCTTGATGATGTAATTCTCCATAGAAGTACTGCAGTAGTAGTGAATAGATTTTCAATGACATACGTTAAAAATATCCTAGAAGAAAGGAAATATTTAAACTTTAAAAGTTCACTTCTACACGGTTGTTGTGTATGAGCAAATAAATCTAAAGTTCACAACTACAAAGCTCTTTAGTTAACGTATTGAGAATGGTTGCTACAGTGAAAATGCCAAAATTGAGATTTATTTTAATGTTATGAATGGATAAGGGAGT
This sequence comes from Phalaenopsis hybrid cultivar, assembly GCA_002079205.1. NCBI lineage: Eukaryota > Viridiplantae > Streptophyta > Magnoliopsida > Asparagales > Orchidaceae > Phalaenopsis > Phalaenopsis hybrid cultivar. The sequence continues at coordinate 290,296 of JXCR01148676.1, read as the reverse complement.
TTTGATGATATGTAAAATCTTAATTTCTATATACACTAGCTATTTATCTTTAATAGTAAAGAATTTTTAAATTTGCATATTATGCTCGTCGTGTTTTTTACTAAAGTAATTGAGTGGGGGATTCTATTTGGAGATAATAGTCCCAAATTAGCAAAATTTAAAATCAAATTGTTGAGTCTCACATAATTTTCATCGCAGTGTATCATTGAATCATGCATGCTTTGTGTAGAATAAAATGGAGGTTCACCATCATAATTATATGAGGAAGATCTCAATGTTGATTTTTTTTATAAAGAAGGAACAAAAATAGCAAAACTTGATGAGACAACAACAACAACAAGCCTTTATCCCACCAAGTGGGATTGGCTACATGAATTAATTTTCTCCATTGTGCCCTATTGAGTGTCATATTTCCATTGAATTCTTATAAATTAAGATCATTTTTGACACAAGCAAAAGTCAATGAGAAAATAGCAAAAAATATTAATATAATATTTTATACATTATAAATTATAAAATGTCGACATAATCATTATCGTAAAGAATAATGTAACTAAATTTCATTTATTAGGTCAGAAAAAGATACTTAAGAATAAAAATAATAACTAAGATTAAAAGAATGTTGATAAAAGTAAAAAAATGAGATATGTTAAAAAGTAATCAATTTCAATGATGATCCTAAGGAAAATTCCTCTAAGTGATGATAGTATGAATGATTTCGAGTCCCGAGTCAAACTAAACTTATGTTTAGTACATGTTTATTTTACAATTCTTTATTTTTAGTTGTTTATCTCAATACTAATTACTTAGTAGTGTGAGAGTTTGTATCACTTTTTAAGATGGTACATAATTATTTGATTTACTACTCTAAAATGTTTTATTTTTTTAATTAATTTTTAAAAATTATTTAATTTTTATTAGTTTAATTGTTGAATTTTGAGGCTTATGCCACAAACATATTTCAAGCTCATAACTCGGCTTAAAAATAATAATAATAATAATAAATCTTCAATGTTATAACACAATTTTGTACCTCAAATATAGCATTCACCCTAAGAATCATTGACAAACAAAAGAAAGGGTAAAAAAGAGTAGACAAAGCAAGGTCTATGAATGGTAAAATAGATCCTAGATACACATTTCAATCATTTTAAGCTTTATAGTTTACATTACTTTGAGTTCATCAAAGTTAGTTGATACTCAAAGTGAGTAAAACCTCAAGATAATTCCTTCCAAACCCAATAATATCTTTTTATAGATTCTAAGCCTTTATTTAAAAAGATCTTTGAGGCATCCAACTCAAAGTGATCCTCTCCATCGAGCTCCATGTAAACTCATTAAGGATTATAATTTTATGATCTACGTGAATTAGAAATTGATTTCATTCAAGACATGTCTATAGGCAATATGCCTCAATGTGCATGAAGTGATCACTTAAAATTAACATTTAATTGGAAAACAAAATACACAGAGGTTAGATTCATTTGGAGATGAACTTAAATTTTTAGGTTTTCTTTATACTTTTTTTTTATTAAAATTTGTTAGTTTTTTTACATTCTTTTAAGTTCATTTTAAATTTCGTTTGGTTTGTTTGGTTTTCATTTTATTTCATTTGTAACTATGTTTTATTATCTTTTTAACTAAGTTTCTTTTCCTTTTCATTTCATTGGCTAGTTTTTATAATATTTATGGTTAATTTTTTTGAATCTTTAACTGCTTGTTGATTGTTTATGGCATGGTTATTAATTATGATGATACGAGTTTTTTTATATTTTTTAGTCAATGACTTAAACCTCCATCTACTTTAAATCTTACACTTCCCTTTAGCAAAGCAAAATGTTTCAATTCTTGATTTTGCCTTTTTAAATTTTGGCCTAAGCTACAATTAAAGTAGTGAAATCCTCAAGGAGACAAATGAAGCAATGAAAGAAGAACCAGCCCATTCTAACTTAGCAAGAAAGTTTTTCTTTCAACTCAAACAACTAAGCACTAGTTTCTCCTAAAATGAACAAAATTTGGGATAAGTTAACAACCCTTTTCAAATATTGTGTGTTTTAGTGCAACAAGCAGACGTCCATCAACTCTAGACACATGATTGTGCATTTGGCCAGCGAAAATACCGTGCCTTTCAAAGGAATTACCCCCACCATAATTTCTTTTTTTTTCCGTAAATCCCAATAGCAAACAATGTACAATGACTTCCTCCCTCACCACCCCTCCCCCATCTCACAGTGAGATAAACACTCTCCACAGGAAGCATAAGGAATTCAATCCCTCTTTCCTGCATTCTACAAGCAATCCCACAGTTTACCCTCCTATTTCTAGCATTCTCAGCATCTCCTAAGAGGAGATATCCACTCATGTCTCCATACCAAGAGGCATATGCCCTGTTTTTCTTCATCCTTCCCCAAGAAGTTGCCTATCCCCAATTTTTTCCTCCAATCGGAACCATCTGTCGCCGAGGGTCCATATGCTAAGTAAGCGCAGCAAATGATCTTTCAGTGACGAGTTTCAAACTATTTCCACAAAAAACGACAATTGATGGCAACTGGAGTACGCTCTCACAATAAAAACCTTTAGAAAAGGTCCCGCAATCGGATAAAAGCTTCTGACCGTGTCCTCAAAGGACGTGTGTGACCCATAGAGCAGCACCAAAAAGGCGTCATAAGAAAAGCATGCAATACGATCATGAACGGATACATCAGACCACATCCTCCCACCTTTCCCTTACAAATTCAGAAGCCAACACTATTCAATATCATCTCCACGATCGAAAACTTGTTGTACGCAAAAACACTTCTAAAACAAAAAACAAATTTGAAGTGCAGGTACCGTTCAGTTGGTCTGTAGAACCTAATTGTGCTGGAAAAATAACCATCACAGCAACACACATGAACAGAAAAATAAACATAAACTACATTCAAACCGTTCCGAAATAGTGTCGATTCGCAAAAAAGAGAACAAAACAATCAAGTAAGAAAGAAATGCAATGAAAATTCACGGGCCAACGGCACTCACGCGAGTCGAAGCATGATAGGAGCGCAGTTCTTGCTAGAGATAAGCGCCCTCAAATCCCTCCGGGCTCTTTCAATCTCCTTTAAGTACTCCCCGTCGATCACCGGCGGTGCCATTTCCAACCCTCGAGCACCTCACTCGGTCCAACACTAACAAGAAAGTGCGCAAAGTGAAAAATACAAAGCAATAGAAGAAGAGGAAGAGAGCAAGGAATGGATTTGTCAAGCAGCCAAGAAAAGGATTATTCGCGAAGGGTTGGGAAAGTTTCCATTGTGGCTTTTCGATAACCAGTCAAGGATATGAAGAATCGGGCCGATCAGAATTTCGGACACGTGGCATGATTTTGCAGTGGTAGCATGGGAAAACGCGATGGACGGCTGAGATTGATGAAGTTGGATATTCTATTGCAGTGGGCCTTTGTCTGGATACATGGCGCATGGAGGCCACGGTCGCTCATCATGATCTTAAAATTATTATAATTTTGATTGGTTCTTTTTTAATGCTTAAGATATAAATTATTATATTTTAATTGGTCTTTTTTTTTATATAATGTTTAATATTTAGAGGTAATTTTAATAATTAAAAATGGTGAAATATAGTCTGAATGAGAATGTTGATATTTGACTTCTTCAAAAAAAGAAAATTTCTACAATATAGATAATAATTATAAAATACTATTTTTTCTGATAAAAATTCACGAGTATTTTTACAACTCGACATAAATCTTGAGTGATCATTTTGGGATACGTTTTTACATCTACATTTTTTTAAATAGTGTCATATTTATGATTAGCAATATTTTTATAATTAAGACAAAATTGAACCCCACATTAGAGTACTTGGTAGTTATGTGGTGGGTAATCTAGATAAGGTGCCTACTTTTATATAATTGCAATGATGAAACATGTGAAAAATTATTAAGTTTGATACAAATTTTCAAATTTTTTACAAATTAGTACAAATTTTCATTGATAACAAGGGAGATAGACAATACATATGTAGAACCTTATTTCATTGATGTAGATCCCAAGGGAACAAAGTATTAGTCATACAGGATAAGCGGAATGATGGGTTTGACACCGTTATCCACAGACACAATGTGAAGATAAACAAGAACATGAGGTACAAATGGTACAAGTGCAGTGACAATAGTTGGTCTAGCTACCCTCCTAACATCGTGGGGAATTGTTGGTTGTTGAACTGTCTGCTTTATGGTAACAGAGCTCCCTCAATCATTCTGAATAATAAGCCCTTAGCTGCCTTAGATGCTCACAAGAAGGAATGAGCTTTAAAAATGAATTTTCGGGAGGTGCGAGATAAAGCTATATCTCGACATTCTCTAAAATATAATGAAACGAAATGTATGCATGGATCACCTAAAATGACATTCACAAAATCCTGGCATGGATCTATGAGATACTCTTTCAGGATCATTGTTGACCTCATTTTTATGAGGTCTTCCTTTTCCACTCTCTAAGACCTAGAATCTAGCCTTATGGTTTCCTTTTGACTTTCCTGGAGAATTAGTATTGGGGCTCACACTGCTTAGAAATTTGAACCTTATTTTGACTCCTTGTAATCTCATATGGGCAATTTTAAATCCTCAACATTTAGTTGAATCGATTAAAATTAACATATTAAAACTCAAGTTGAGTTCCTATAAAGACTAAAAAAACCCATAAGAAAACCCTTAGCATGTGAAAAGCGATTCCCCTCTGCGAACGGTCTGCTAGACTTTGGTTGTTGCTTGAGCAAGGACCAGTCAGCTTTTTTGCTCGTTGAACGACTCTGATCAAATTAAAAGACTTCATTAGTCGTGTAGTGCGTGAATCAGAGTTAAATTAGTTCGATTGTTGACAAGTTTGTCCGAAAAACCTCGGACGACAAAACAGACCAAACGAACGCGTCCCAAGCGTTGATTATATCTAGGGAGGACATATACATTGATATAATTTCATATGCGGGACAATAATACATAAATCAATTCTTTCAAAATAATAATAATAATAATAACATTTTAGAAAATAAATCCCTCGCACTTCTACCAACGCCTCACTCGACGCCTTAGCCACCCTCCTTTTCGGTCCAAAACCCTCTTTATGCCCTAGCAGACCCGCGAGCTCTCCCTCTCATGTGGGAGGATCTCCTTGTCAGAGATTCACTCGCTCTCCACTCTCATAACCTAACTGTCACTTCCCTGATCCCTATTGCCTTCTTTTCGTCGCCAGTAAGCTTTATGGAAGGTATTTTCTCTCTTTGGCTATAAAAAATCCTAATCGTCAGTTCCTTGATCAAATTAAGCTAACCTGGGTCAATCCTATTAAGCTCAGGTTAACTTAAACCAATTTAGAACTAATGTGAGGCAAAACCAACCCAACTTGGGCTAACTCATATCGGTCAGGAACTCAACCTGGATTAATTTGATCTGACTCGGCCTAATCCGAAACCAACTCAATCTTAGATGAATAGAGCTTAAGGAGTATGACTTCTCATAAGAGAACAAAAACACACTTAACATCAATTAAGGGCAACTTGGGCTAAGATTCCAAACAAACATAAAAGACACAGAACATAATTTAGCCTAAAAATCGCTAAGACTTAAACTTTAACTATAAAATGTAACATGGTTCAAGAAGGAACTTTAGAGAAGGCAACCCATGACTGCTAACAAAGTACCATCTAGTTACTTATGACTAATCAAACTTCAAACCTCAATGATTCCGGGAGAATGGAATCATGGGATATTGTCCCAAACATTCAAATAAAACACAAAAAAAAATTCACAAAATTTAATCGACTAAGTAGTCTTAAGCAACCTAAAATGTTCACCCCCTAAAATTCGAAAAAGAAACTAAAACTTAAATAAAACACTAATGAACAAGATCACCGAATGTAAATTTAGTCATGCTACTGATACACCAAAATAATATACTGTTTTAAATACTTATTTTATGCTTATTTTTTGTGATATTGCACTTTAAAAAAGGGTATTTTTATGTTTTTGTGCAGGTATACATTTTTAGGCATTTGGAGGAAAAAAATGACAAAGTTTGGAGCAAAAAGAGCAAATTTTGGATTCTGGCGCATGATGCGCCAAAGATGACTTTTTCAAATTAAGGCGGTTCGAGACGAATTTTGTGCGAATTTTCAAAGGGACACTTGTTCTACACATCTCTTATAGCAATTCAATGCATCTAGACACTTTGGAAGGTTCTTTTATGAAGGGATATGACTTTTAGATCAAATGACACATCTTTTTAATTCAAAAGAGGAGGAATTCTTTTAGGGAATTTTGAATTCTTTTCCAAAGAAGGCAACCCAAAATAAAAGAAGAAGACTTGAAGAGGCAAAGGGGGGACAAAAAGAAGAGGCTTTTAGGGTGTGGCGTGAGAGTTAGAGAGAGAGAGAAGAGGAGATTTTCTTCTAGGTTTGTGAGAGGAGAGAGAAGGTGAGAGATTTCTTTTTCATTACATTTCTAAGAGAGAATTGAGAGTGATTGTAAAGAGAGAAAGACTTGGAGAGAACTAATAGGGATTTGCTTGGGAAAGGTTGTGAGATAAGTTGTATTTTTATTTCTTTTATTTTGTAAACTTATTTTTATATATAAAAATCGTGTTTCATCGTATCCTTCTCATGAATTTTGAATAGTCTTCTTTATCGTTCTCCCTACTTTGAAGATATGGTTTTGTGAAGAATAGATTTTATTTTTTACGGTTTTAAATGATAATAATTTGTGATGATTTGAACTCCGATCTTCATTTATTTTTCAATCTGACCGATTGAAATGTTAAAACTTGTTGAGAGACATATGTTCTTAAATGAGATATGATTTCTACGATATAGGGAGAATCACATTTGATGTCATGGGAGAGTATGTCATCCTTGGGGTTGAGTGCAAATAAATAGGGAAATATACTTTTATTGGATGCAGATTTGGAGATTTTAAGGTGACAAACTAAAACCCTCAATTTGGTTCAGTTGATTGGAAACTAAAGCGAGATTGTTAGCCCTCAGGGGAGAGAGTAGTGGGAGCTTTGTAGTGGCAGTCGGTATCCTGCCAGCCTAACCACGGAATCAAAGACCAAACTCTGAATTAGTCAATGTTCTTTATAGCACTCAAAAGAGGGTAAATAATAGAATTGCTCCTATTTGGCACAAAACTGTTTATATATATATATTTTTAAATGTTTTCAATTTCCTTACAAACAATATACTCATTGTAAATGGGAATGATGCTTTCTAAAATTTGAACTTTCCGTCACAAAAAAAAAACTTTGTTTATTTTTTGCAATTTTACTTTAAAAATTTTAGTATTTAGTTTAGTTTAATTTCTATAATCTTACATCTGCATTTTAATTAGCAATTATTTGAGTAGTCAATTTTCAAATTTCACACTTTACTTTTATTTTTTTTGTTTTTATTATAAAATAATTCCCAAAATTTACTTTAGGATTTTCCAACTTCCCTGTGGGATCTATATCTACGTATACTTGTGTTGATATTTAAGAGAGATTTGACAGTTTAAAAGGAGTTCTAAAGGATAAATTATGTTTATAAAAAGTGTGGTATTAGGATTATATTGCATATTTATTATAAATTTGCCTGCATCAATTTTTTTGCATCGTTAAGTGGTGTCAACTTCATAAATATTTGCATATACAAATCTCTGTGTCAGCTACCGGGGTCTAAGAAGGTCTCTTGGACGACGGAGCCCATGGTTGCTGATAGGAAACTTCTGGTCAGAGTAGGTTTGACAGCCTCTTCAAACTAAGTAGATCAGGGAACCTGTCAAACCCGAGACGATGGAAAGCCATGGTCATCTTTACCAGGTCGTCTTAAATAAAAATAGAAAATAAATCAATCAAATTAAAAATATATTATGCTAAATTTATTTTGCAGGACCGCTGAAGATAAATAGCGGATGTCAGATTTACTTTGCATTTTAATAAGGTGTGTTAACTCTGATTTGCAGGGGCGATCATTCAAACTATGCATAACACGATGTGAAGGAATGAACCTCAACTAAATCATTAACAATAACATGAACAAATTGGGATTCGTAACCTTACCCCTTTGTTGGGCTTCAAATCAAAGGTTGTTCGTCTAGTTACGATGTTAATCATCCATTTTAGGCATCTCCATGATCGTATGACATGTAGCATAAGCCCTAACATCCTAAGGCATTAGGAGTAAAACTCGAAATTACTTTTCAATGTGACATAAAATCTTAGGATAGTACGAGACCTTGATAAGGTTCTACCAAACCCTTAAGCATCCCCTACCCTTTCCTTTAGGATGAGACTTTGAAACCCCTTCCATTAAAACAATAAAAGGCAAACTTTTTTAGGATGAATTACAACCTTAATTGGAAGTTTTCTCAAGTACTCCCTTGTTGCTTAAGATATAATTAATTATAGTGGTTTGCCCTTATAGGAGGAAGCAAACCCTAAAACAGGTACAGTAACTTGAATCTTTAATTGTGGGTTTGCTTTCGTCGGGTCTTCTTCAAGAGTATGCCTCCAAAGTATTTTAAGTGGTTTGTACATCAGATATATTCTTCGAAGCTATCTACATGAAGTCCACCACATGAAAGCTTCCCCCCATGTGTTTTATTTTGTTTATCTTCGTCATTGTATGCCTTAGCCCTCCAATCTCTCCTCTCTTTAGATCATCAACACGATTAGAGAGAGTTATTCGAAGATAGAGGCTACACGTTGGTAGATAAACTATGACTCCATAACAACAGAAAGACCAAACAACATGTGATATTGTTAGCCCTCAGGGGAGAGAGTTTTTGAAGAAGTACTCAATGTCAACCGCGTCAAGGGCAACGCCGACCGCGCAGAACAACAAAATAGCTGAAATTTTTACTCAGCGTCGACGGCGCCAAGGCGGTTCAGCCCTTGTTTCTAGAAGGTTTGATGTATTTGGATGATTTTTTAAGAGTTTTCGAGGCACCTCTTGGAGAACCTACCTTAGGCTTTATATGGGGCTGAAATTCATCAGGAAAGGAACTCCTTTTCGCTCCAAGACATTCCTCCACGCTCCATTTTCACCATTCTTCATAATCCATCTTCATCCCACCACCATATTGGAGTCCATTAATAATTTTTCTTTTATAGTTTAGAGTTTGTGTGATGAGATTTAGTGTGAAACTTTCTATAAGAGTGTTGGAGAAGGAAAAAAATGAGAGATATCTTCTTCCTGCATTTCTAAGGAAAGGCTACAAGGGATTTGTTTTGAGAAAGAGTTTCAGATAAGTTTTATTTGTTTATTAGTGTTGTATGAACTTTTTTTTATATATGAAATTTATGTTTTGTTGTGTCTTTCTCATGAAGTCTGAGTAGTTCACTCTATCTTTCTCTCTACTCTGAGATATGGCGAAATGAAGAGTTAATATGATGTTCCAATATTAAAATATAAAATAAATTGTGATGATTTTTCAACTCTGAACTTAATTTACATTTCGATCTGTCCAATTGAATTGTTAAAATATGTTGTGAAACATATGATCAAGGAAATGGAGTATGAGTTCTACAACAGAGTGAGGATCACATTTGATTTCATGGAAGAAAATTTTTTTCATGAAATTAAGTATAAATAAATAGAGAAATATTCTTTGTTGGGTGTAGAATTGGAGAATCTTTAGGGTGACAGACTAAAATCTCCAATTCGGTTGTAGTGTTTAAAAACTGAAGCGAGAGTTAGCCTTCAAGTGAAGGAAAGTGGGAGCTCTGGAGTGGGAGCCGGTATCCTCCTAGTCTAGCCACAGATTTAGGGACTAAACCTAGGATTAGCCAATGATTTTCTATGTACTGTATCAGGGTAGAGAATTATAATTGCTCCTATTTGGCACAATACGTATTATAAACTTTTATCTCATCTCATTTCACCAGAATCTCATTGTAGTGGGAATGATGTTTTTTCACATAAGAAATCTTCATTACATAAATATAGTTAGTAGATTAGTATTTACTTTTTAAACTTTGCATTTCTGTTTTGCTAATAGTTAAGTACTTTAGTTTTGATAATATCTCAACATACGAAATTAGTGACAGTGATTTCATTTAATTTTTTGTAAATTTTCAAATAAAACTTATAATTGTCAATTTACATCTTCCTTGTGGGATCGATATTTAGAGCTTAAATAGAAAGTACTTTATTACTTCATAAAGATACACTTACATAGAATCTCATTATTAATTGCCTATAATTATATATATTTTACACAACTTACTTTTCATATAAGGACTAAGTTTTTGGCGCTGTAGTGGTGTCAACTTCATAAATCCTTATATATAAAAAATCGGGATCAATAATCACCCTTTCTCTTTAGGAAAGCGATGCTTCCTACAATTGTAGTTCCAATCACAATAAATGTGTTCACTTATCCTATCTGATGCAGAATTATTTTGGTAGAGGTGTCTGATTCAATTTAGACCCAAAGGTTAAGTAAATGCACTAAAAGCAAATCCTTCTTCCTGCGACGAGCTTCAAACTCCTGCTTCCCTGCATTCAGAGTAGAAATTTACAAACAAGTTAATAGGCCTATAGTCTGAGGAGTGTAATTGGAATTTTATCAACCAAAAATCTGTCTCATCCTCAAACATGATTGGGTAATGAACTAGTCAATAATTGGCATTTTTTGCTTGTGATCGTAGAATCACTTGTTTCAGACTTCTGCAGAAATTATCCATCGCCTTTGCATATTTCACCACTCCTTTTGTGTTCACTTTCCTTCACGATCAAAGCCATATGTGGATTCTTCTCAACTGTAACAACAGTGGAGCCAGCTTTAATCAAGACGTTCGTCAGAGATCCAGTTCCAGGCCCTATCTCCAGAACCACATCTCCTTCTGCAACTCCTGCTACGCCGGAGAGTTGTTCATTAATGCTGGAATTTAACATATAATACTGTCCGAGAGATTTTCTAGGGACGATATGGTTTCTTTATTTGAGAGCTTTAAGGGTTGAATGGTAGTCATCTTTGTCTTCTTGCTCACTCCTCAAAGTCTGAATGATGAGAGAAATGCATCGATGACGCCATTGATGCGCATTCGAGGACGATGGTGGAGGACTGAGAGGGAAGGAGAGCGCAGCAGGTTTTGTCGCAAGGGGACGCAGAAGCATAAGGTGGTGGGTGCAAGTAAGGCAGAATAGCCATTAATGTGAAGAGAAGCATGCCTAAGAAGCAGGCTACCACATCAGCGATAAATACGGCGGAAGAAGGGAGATCTTCTTGCGACAAGGAAGATGACCCTTCTTGCCGTAGAATGAATCACACACAGTAGGGAAAGAACGGTGGCGGGGAAAAAAGAATTGGGGCTAGCCTTCATAAGAAGCCTCTAGATTTTAAAGAAATAAGTGGCTATTTATATTCGGGGGAGATGCTGGTGGTAGCTTGTTTGGGAAGCCAACAAGTGAGCTTGGACTAGCTTGTAATCCAAATGTATAATTATTGGTTACAAGAAGGAAGCTTCTTGGAGAAGCTTCAAATAACTCAAAATGTGATCTTCAAGGTGTTCAAATTGACTCAAATAATTGTTGTAATGCTCAAGTAAGTTCATCAAAGTATGTGGCTCCAAGAAAAGTCCAAATTCATTCAAAATTTGGTGAAGTCAAAGGTATTTGAACTTGGCTTAGATTTGAAAATTTGAAATAGATTAACAAGATTATAAAAAGGATTTTACGACCAAATTTGAGTGAATCTAAGTATGGAGTATAATCAATATGGAGCATCCAAAGTATAATGTGTGAATTAGAAAGAAAGGACAAAGTGGATGGGTTTGTGCATTTATATAGAGATATTTAAATTTTATTTATTATTATTTTATAATATTTATTATTTAGAAAAAAATCACAGTGTTAATGTAATTTGTACTGTATGAAATTATACAAACGTGGGTATCTTCTCTATGTAAAATCGTCGTTCCGAACGTGATTGTGCGGTCCGTTTCGTCATCCGAGGTCACCTGGAAAAGTTCACCAACGATTGCGCCAATTTAACTATAACTCGTGCACATCATGAGAAATGGAGTTATTTTGGTTTGATTGGAGCCGCTTAACAAATATATTGATTAACGGTCCTTGTATGAATGACAACTATAGTCAAGCATATTGCTCTCAGCAGAAAGTCAGACGTCGAACGTCCTAGGGTCCACCTTATGGTTTTCAAATCCCTATGGGAACTCAACAAGAGCTTCAATATGTCGGCTTTAATCGATTCAACTAGACGTCGAGAATTAGAAACCGCCCATATGAAACTTCAAGTAGTGAATAAATTGCTTGAATTTCTAAATATTGTGGGTGCCGATCTAGTCATCTAAGAAGGTCAAAATAGGAAAAATCCTAAGACAAGATCCTAAGGTATCTAAGGAAAGGGAAAAAAAGACCTCAAAATTGAGGTCAACAAATGGACCCCCAATAGGTGTGGTGTGTTGCACAAGCACGTCGCGCCTATTGGCATTGACCGAAATGATGAACCCAATCCTGCAAGAATGTCCAAGTAACCATACTTGGGACAAACCAAAGATCGAATCGAGGTGAAGTCAGATTTTTGTTGGGGATTAGCAAGTATATTTTCAACTGTTATCATGAACTTGAATTTTCAAATGATTTTTGAAATATGTGCAGAAGAAAGATTAAAAAATATGGCTACGAAAAGGACTCGGAAATATGGCTCTGATCCCAAAATATATGCTGAGAAAGGTTTTAAAAATATGACTCTGATCCCAAAGTATGTGTTGAGAAAGGATTCAGAAATATGATTCCAATCTTAAAATATGTGTTGAGAAAGAATTCAGAAATATGACTCAGATCCAAAAATATGGGCTGAGAACGGATTCAGAAATATGAATCTGATCCCAAAATATGTGCTGAGAAAGGAGTAGGGCTAAGCCTATCCTAAAGAGTCTATATATATGGAAGGAATCAGAATCCCTGCACCGACCGATCCTAAAATATTGTGAATATGGAAAAATATATGAATATAATATGGAAATATGTGAAAGGAATCAGAATCCCTGCACCGATCCTAAAATATCGTGAATATGGAGAAATATATGAATAGAATGTGGAAATATGTGAAAGGAATCAAAATCCCTGCACCGATCCTAAAATATCGTGAATGTGGAGAAATATATGAATAAGATGTGGAAATATGTGAAAGGAATCGAAATCCCTGCACTGATCCTAAAATATCGTGAATGTGGAGAAATAGATGAATCGAATGTGGAAATATGTGGAACGAATCAGAATCCCTGCACCGATTCTAAAATATCGTGAATGTGGAGAAATATATGAATATGATGTGGAAATATGTGGAAGGAATCATAATCCCTGCACCGATCCTAAAATATCGTGAATGTGAAGAAATATATGAATAGAATGTGGAAATATGTGAAAGGAATCAGAATCTTTGCATCGATCCCGGAATGCCATGTGTATGGGAATTTATTTTAAGAAAATGTGATGTATTGAGTGAAACTATGTAGGAATGTGATTTTTTGTGTAAATTGTAGAGATGTGGTGATTTGTGTGTAATTGTGTGGGAATATGTCGAGATGTAATGTTGAATATTGTGTGAATTGTGAAGTTTGTGGGCTATGTGAATTTATGAAATTGTGAAATTCACATATTTTTGCAGAGATTTTGTGGTGAAAATTTATACAATGCGATGTTCTGTGAGAAAGTGAGTGCAAAGATTTGTAGTGTAAATTTTAAATTTTGCAAAAAGTGTTGCCATTTTATTTGAATGTTTTGATTTTATTTGATTTGATGTTGCTTATTTTTGTTGTAGTTTGATGTATGTGTTTTTTCATTTTTTATTTTGATTTGAGTTTTGTGAGTTGTAATTTTTTTTATCTTATTTTCATTTTTAGGATTTTGACCCAGTGTTAGACAAGTGCGACATCGGTGTTTCTAAGAACGATATTTTATTTCTAAAACTTATTCTTTAAAACGTCATGATGTACAGTACTTTTTCAAGTAGCATCTGTTTATCAACAATATCAGTCTTTTTACCTTGATAATTCAAGAGTTGGTAGGACCCACTCCAATCTTGCAGTGTACAAGAATAGGTCGCCTGAGAACGAGAACTAGATTGCAGACTTTAAAAGTCCTTGGGAAAACCAGCTTATTGCAGGCTTGTATGATCTTGTCCTGCTAGAGCTTGGAAATCTGTTGTGCCGACATTCGTTTTCCTTTGAGATTTTGTAATTTTTCAAGCTGGAGTTTGGTGTCGTCTTCTATCATGATTTTGTTTGTTATTGTCATGAAGGAAGGGAGCTATATTTGTAGTGGAAAGGTGGCCTCAGACCCACACATGAGGGAATACAACATATATTGTGTAGGAGTTATAAACATTGTTCAGCATGCCCACAAGGCTTCCAACAACTATTCGTGTCATCTTCTTTTGCTGTTATTCAAAGTTTCATTTAAGATCTGTACGAGCACCTTGTTGAAAGCTTCTGCCAGTCTGCTTGCTCTCGGGTAGTAAATCATGGAGTATCGCCAATCAATACTATGCCATATGATGAAATTATTGATCTTGGTGATTTTGAATGCGGACCTGTCATGGTAAACCGAACCTGTAGACGATTTGATTTTTTGAAGAATTGCAAGACATTGTGAGCTTTAAACTCCCTTAATGATATCTCTATTACTCACTTCAAAAAAAATAATCAATATCTGCAAGAATGAACCAGTGTTCTTTTGACGACAGAGAGTCTATAGGGCCTACAATATTTGTGCAACAACACTCGAATGGCCACGACACAATTGTAGAGTGTAACACATTCGAAGGTTGTTGTAAGACCGCTTTGTGTATTTCACAATGGTGACAACCCTTAACAACATTCATGCAAACTGTCATTATCATTGACCAATAATGTCTCAACCCTTTTAAACTTCATCTTCATTTTCGTGTCTGACTGGTAGAGCTTTTGCTTGACTCAGAAGATTGTAAATGTATAGCTCCATGTAGTGAATGTCATTTCTTTATAACTGATTTTTTTTTTTGTTTTGCACAAATTGTCCATGTTGTCTTGGAAGGATATTCTGACGTTCTTTTGTTGAAGTTGGAGTAAAATTTTCTGGGCATTGAAAGCCCTGACTTCAGGTTTGAATTTCATTAATTGCTAATAAAACAACCCTTAATTTAATTCTTTCTTTCTGGGCCTAAGCAGATTTCAGAATTTTGACCATGTCATTAAAATATTTTTCATTTTCCGATGATATTTTTGGGCCAATTAATAGCCAACCAAGGAGATCATGATTACTTAACTCTTTTCCTGAATATAATATCGAAAGAATTTTATTAAGAGGACTCTTAAAGTTTTATTAATTATGGGAGAATTTAGACACCAAATTTGGATTTTATGCTCACCTCAAGCTTTTTCTCAGGGAGATTTCCTCTCTCATAAATTAAGCTCTCTTATAAATTAAGGGGTTTTCGTATAATTTATCTTTTCATTTCTTAGGCCATAAATAATTTAACACTTCATGTCTCTCACTTTTTTTTTCTGAGAATCACTATATTTGGTAGAACATAATTCTTAATTGAATGTCTAAACTCCCTTAATTAATAATTCAGAAATGCTCCTTAATGTGAATTTTGAGATATTATAGCCATTCAAAAGTTAGGACCCAATCATTTGGTGTGATATTAAAATGCATGTGATATCCTGAGTCAATTACTAATTTTAAGCACACTATTTTATTTTGAAATTAACTCAGGACCCAATCAAAATTCCTTAAAGTGAAGGACTCAATAGATAAAACATTAATAGCATTCTCCCCTTGAGTCATAATTACTTAAACACCAGAATCTTTATCATGAAGCACTCCTTTTCTTGAATAAACTTTGAACGTCAGAGCTAATTTCTTGTTTTCCAAAAAAAATTTTTGATGTCAAATTATCTGCAATATTTGGGTAACACGACATCTCTTCTTTTGAATACGCTTTTCAAATGTTGAATGAATTCTGCATAACCGCAGGTTTCTTTCTTTTCTTTGTTTTCATTATGGTGGGAGGGTTGGGACAAAGTAACAAGAATCTCGTTGATATGTTTGAAGGCTTTGCCCAAACTGTATTCCACTTATCTTCAGTTATGTAGGAGTCAATCAAAATAATTGTATTAGCTAAAGTTATATTGATCGAACCTCTTTCAGGTTCTTTCAAATACCTTTCGGGATCGTTATGTTCTCATTCTTGAAGTTGTATTTTAACTAATCCTTAAAAACGAAACAATCTTCTATGTTATGTCCGATGAGTTTGTGGTACAAACAATATCTTGGATGTTCTTTCTGGTTGACTTTGTATGGTCTCTTCAATTCGGGAAGCTTGAACTCAAACTTCTTAATCAGAATTCAGAACATCTTCTCCACAGCTTCATCTTTAAAATGATAACTTTTGTTCAATCGATCGATTATACTCAGTAACTGTTTCTTCCGGAAGAGGAACTCCTTCAGCAAAGAATTTTTTTTTTTGATGAGCATTGTTCCTTTCGTCAAGAAATAGTGTTGTGTCATTGGCAACCATAACATCTGACTCATGTTCCTCTTCAGGGAGGTAGCCCTCAGACCTTTCCTTTAGTATCAGTCTGGCAGCCCTAGGTCTACACCACTTCTTATCCGATGTCAATGCTTCAAGACGGGTTATCCTGTTAATAACATCGACCCATTGGTTAGAAGTGCAGTCCCTGGTGTGCAGACTAGATACATTGTCAAGTAACCTCTTATTATTATATGATGTCGGAATATTGCTGCTTGTGGTGGTAGAAAAGGTAGCAGTCCTTGAACTCTGCATTACAATTTGCATTAAAATAGTTTGATGACTTGACCCAAGTTGTACTCCATCTTTCCTCTAGTGTGTCAGGGTTAATTGGAATCATTAGATCAATCAAAATCATATTAATGGAACCTTTTTCAGGTTCTCTTAAATATTCTTTCGAGATCACTGTGTTTCCATTCTTTTTGAGGCAGTTGGTCTATTCATCATGTTGTTGAATGACCATTTGAAATTCATCTGAGGCGTTCTCCCTAGTAGGTAAGGGAGCATCGTGCAAGGATGATGTTGCCATCGTCTCGACGATGTTAATTTCTGTGAATTCTTCTTCCATATAATTTGATATACCATAGTTTTTATCGTATATATCTTTTCTTTGTTCTTCAGACAATGGCTTGGAGTCTCTTCAACGTATCCTTGATAGACTTTCCCTTGACTATCTTGAGGTCAGTTGAAGTTTTTTGGATTATTAACCTTCTTTGTGTCGGGCTCTGGTGTAATTGTGATATTGATGGCTAGAGTATCAGACTTGGTAAGAGTCTCCTTGACCTTGGGCCTCTTGAGTGCAGGAAATTCTTGCTTGCAATTCAGGTCAAACTCGATTGCAGGTTTTGAAGAAGACATAAGGTGCTTTTCCAAGAATGTCTCCAAACTCATCGAAGCCAGTTCCGAATTTGATCTTTGATCTCGCATACAGGGCAGCGTTGCCACGGGGTAGTCCTCCAATGAACGGGGAGATTAATTTTGTCCTTGACATCATCTTTGTTATTTGAAGAATTCCGTGAAATTAGAAGGGTCTCGTGCCTTGCAGTTTCAACGAAAGTACTAGTTAACGCGCTTGTCTTATAAACCGGGCATCCTTTGAAATTTATTTATGTGAATTTTTACTCCAAATTGAGGTGTTTTGTTTTATTACTATATATTTGCAATGCTTTAAGAAGTTTTGTTTTGTTTTGAAAATGAAAAGTTGTGAGAGTGAAATTTAGTGTAGGACCCTGTCCAAGACTAGAGGAGGTCGATTTCATGTCGAACTCATTTCGACACACCGCTCCTAACCTACCACACCTATTGGGGGTCCATCCCACATAGATTTAAAGATTCCGGAACCTCTCTATTTAAGGATGATTAAACAGTAGCTCCAGAATCCAAAAAGAGTTGGTTATACCCGCTCAAGAAAGAAATGAGGGAGTTACACCAACGGAAGAATGGTAGTCTAGCCCACTACAGACATGTGCACACTACCGATATTTGAAAATAACACCACTTGATCAAAATGGAGGAGGAACTAGTTCCCAGCGGAGTCGCTAGAAATTGTTGGCATTTTTTTTTTTGAAAATAAGATTTTAAAATATAAATTTAATATAATATATAATGTAATTTTAATTTTGTAAAAATTATATATATATATATATAT
>JXCR01148676.1:255610-266896 GCA_002079205.1 Phalaenopsis hybrid cultivar | reverse complement strand
TAAAATTTGTTGTGAGAACATGTAAGAACCGGGCTGGTATTGTCTCAGTCAACAATTGGAAAGAATCACATGATGTTGTATGAATGAGAATGTATTTCATATGATTGAGTGCAAATAAATAGGAAAATATTCATTGATGGGTGTAGAGTTAGAGGACTTTAAAGTTATAGGTTAAAGGCCCCAACTTGGTTGATTGTTTTAGGTTCTGATATGAGAATGTTAGCCCCCAAGTGGAGGGAATCGAGGGAGCTCTAGAGTGAGAGCTAGTATCTTCCCTAAGGTTATGATACGAGATGTTAGCCCCCAGGTGGAGGGAATTAATGGAACTCTAGAGTGAGAGATGGTATCTTCCCTACCTATTAGCCTTGAGGTGGAGAGAATCGAGGGAACTCTAGAGTGAGAGCTAGTATCTTCCCTGCCTAGCGATGCTAGCCCCCGGGTGGAGGGAATCGAGGGAACTCTAGAGTGAGAGCTGGTATCTTCCCTGCCTAGGCTCGAGATGTTAGCCCCCAGGTGGAGGGAATTAAGGGAACTCTAGAGTGACAACTCGTATCTTCTCTGCCTAGCCGATCTTCAGAAATAACTTTAAATTAGCCAATGTTCTTTATAGCAACTCTAGTAAGGGTAAAGAATATTATTGCTCTAATTAGCCAATGTTCTTTATAGCATCTCTAGTAAGGGTAAAGAATATTATTGCTCATATTTGACACATCACAATTTGCATACTTTCACAACAAAATTCCTATACTTATTATTGATTCATGATAAGAAGAAAGATATTTTCATATTAAATATTTTTCTTCCACAAAAACTTTAATTATCTTTTTAATGTTTTGTTAAAATATCAAAAATATCAAAAATATTTTAATTTTAAATTCCTACAAAAATCATTTTTAGTCTAAGTAATTATCTTCTTAAAATAGAAAAACTTTCTAAAAAGTGCATATTGCATAATCTTTCCTGTGAGTTCAATAGTCAGATCTTAATCAAAAAGTCATATATTACTTGATAACGATACATATACTTGCATAGTATCTCAATATAAATATATATAAATCAAAAAGTTAAATTCTTATATTTCTTCAGAATTAAGTTTTTAGTTTTTTTTTGTAAAATAAGAAAATATAAGTGAAAAATACCATGAGAACTATTGTTGTACTGTGCATAAGCATTAAGTATCTAAGGATCAATTTTTTGGCGCTGTTGCCGGGAAGAAAACTAAGTAAATTTATATTTTTAGAAAGTCTTACTTAAACTTTAAGTATTATATCTTATTTTTTATGTTTTATTTTATTTTATTTTATTTTATGTTAGTGTATGCGTAGTTCAGGTTTTGAAGGACTAATGCCCTACGATTCTGAATTCAAAAGAACTATTAGAAAAATAAAAAAAAAACCAAAAAAATTAAAAATCTTAAAAAATCCAAAAAAATATAGAAATAGCAGACTAAAATAATCAAAATGTTAAAATTCATCAAGAGTTTAGACCTTCGAGAAATTATGCCAACCCTACTGTATATGAACTTCATTGTAGTATTCAAAAACCTACTGTAGTGACTAATTCATTTGAGCTTGGTAGATGAACTTCATTGTAGTATTCAAAAACCTACTATTGTGGCTAATTCATTTGAGCTTAAACTAGATGAACTTTATTGTAGTATTCAAAAACCTAATGTAGTGGCTAATTCATTTGAGCTTAAACCATCCAAATGGTATCAAATAATCAATTTGGGGGATCACCAACTAAAGATCATTTACATCTTACTAATTTTCTAGAATTGTGTGCTACATTTAAATACGATGGTGTTTCAGATAATGCCATAAGAAAGGTTATTTCCCTTCTCACTGAGGGATAAAGCTAAGATGTGGTTGAATTCGTTAGCACCTGGATCTATCAGAACTTGGAATTTAACACAAAAATTCCTTGCTAAATATTTTCCACCATAAAAAACTGCGAAGCTTAGAAATGATACACATCTTTTAATCAGTTTGAAGGGGAATCTATTTATGAAGCATGAGAACGATTTAAAGAACTTTTAAGAAAGTATCCACAATGCAATACCCAGATTGGTTAATAATTCAAACCTTTTATAATGGATTAATTGGTTCTCTTAGATCTATTATGGATGCCGCTCCTGGTGGTTCATTGATGTCAAAACCATTTCATGACGCTTATGCTTTAATTGAAGAGTTGGCTACCAATAATTTTCAATAGCCTTCTGAGAGGGTGAATCCAATAAAAGTAGTCAATATTCATGAAACAGATGCATTTATTATGTTAGCAAATCAAGTTTCTGCAATTTCAAGAAAGTTAGACCAATTTGGAATGAATTTTTCTCAACCAATTTCCATGATTGAAGAGAATTCATTAGGCCAAATGGTAGATTCTCAAACATCATTAGAAACTTTGAATGTCATAAATAATAAGCAAAATTACCCATATTCCAATTATTATAACCCAGGTTGGAAGAACCATCCCAACTTTAACTGGAATAACAATTCGGGTGATAATAATCAACAATGGGGGAACAACCAAGTAAACCCATTAGGAAACTGGAATAACTAAGGGAATAATAATTATAGATCTACTTATCCTCTAGGAATCAACATAATACACAATTTAAGGATAATAAGTTGTCTATAGAAGAAGTAGTGTTACAAATGGGTAATCAGTTACAATTTCAAGGAGCTACAATTAGAAATATTGAGAATCAACTTGGGCAAATTGTAAGTTCGTTAAGTAATAGATCCCAAGAAACACTTCATAGTAATACTGAATAATATCCAAAAGACCAGAATAAAGAGCAAGTTCAAGCCGTATAGAAGCGGAAGAGAGTTGGAAGGTAGGATTCAAAAAGAGATTGAAGTAGAGAGAGAGAAGAAATTGAAGAATCAAAAGAGGACGCTCCGAAAGATTATGAAAGATCTATTTCTCCGCCAAAAATTGATTTAGAAAAACCACCACCTCCATTTCCTCAGAGTCTTCTACAACAAAAGTTGGATGAGCAATTTTCAAAATTTTTGGAAATATTTAAGATGCTTACAATCAATACTCCATTTGTTGAAGCCTTAGAACAAATGACAAGCTATGTAAGTTTATGAAGGATATTCTGAAGATAATGAGACTGTTGCACTTAGTGAGGAGTGCAATGCTATAATTCAGAAGAAACTTCCTGAAAAGCTTAAAGATCCTGGTAGTTTTACAATTCCAAGTGCAATAGGAGACACATTTTATGGGAAAGCTTTATGTGATTTAGGTGCAAGTATTAACCTTATGTCATTATCAATATTTAAAAGATTGGGATTAGAGGAAATTATCCCTACTACTGTAACTCTACAGTTAGCAGATCGTTCAATAACCTATCCTAAAGGAGTTATAGAAGATGTCATAGTGAAAGTGGATAAATTTATCTTTCCTGTTGATTTCATTGTGCTATATATGGAGGAAGATAAAGAGATGCCTATCATTTTGGAGAGACCTTTTCTAGCCACAGGAAGAGCAATGATAAATGTGCAGAAAAGGGGAATTAATAATACGTGTCAAACTGTTACTTTTAACATTTCAAAATCAATGAAATACCCTGCAAAAGGTAAAGATGATGAATGTTGTAGAATGGATGTTATAAGATATCTGAGCGAATGTCATTTCAAGACTACTTATGAAGAAAAATCTGAAGAAAAAGATTTGGAACACGAGCAAAAAGAGGAACTAGATCAATGTGTAAAAACCTTTTTAAGGAAGATTCAAGTTATGTTCAAGAAAGTTTTGAAATTTTGGACATGATAGATTTTTTAAGGAAGATTCAAGTTATGTTCAAGAAAGTTTTGAAATTTTGGACACGATAGACAAAAATAAGGAAGATTCAAGTTATGTTCAAGAAAGTTTTGAAATTTTGGACACGATAGACAAAGACAATTCATTTTGTCCACCATTGAAAAACCTTCAAAACTTGAGTTGAAATTACTTCCTGAACATTTAAAATATGTCTTTTTAGGAAATTCCTCTACTTTACCTGTTATAATTTTCTCGAAGTTAACAAAGGAAGAAGAAGAAAAGCTGATGAAAATTCTGAAAAATTTTAAGAAAGCCTTTGGATGGACAATTGCTGATATTAAAGGAATCAGTTCTTCAATTTGTATGCATAGAATTAATCTAGAAGAAAACTGCAAACCCAGGGCTGATCGACAAAGGAGATAAATCCTGTTATGAAAGAGGTTGTTAAGAAAGAATTTTTAAAGTGGTTAGATGCTGGAGTAATTGATAGATATCATATGCCAATATAAATGGAAGCATGGGATAACTAAGCAGCCAACTTAAAAAATGAATAAGAGATTTTGTGCCTTAAGTAGCATACAAAATGTTAATTTTGTTACTTTTTTTACTGACCACGTAAAGAGATAAATAAAATTATGTGTCCCTACTTTAATTTTATTTATCTTTTTGGGTATTTGCCTTAACTTTTTTTTATTAATTTTGTGGCTCAAGTAAAATACAAGGTCAGTAAAATTTCGTGCCTTTTTGAGTGAGCAAGGAAAAAAGATTAATAAATAAAATTAAAGTAGCATATAAAATGTAAATTTTCCTACTCTGTTAACAAAATTTGATGATGATTTCATATGGAGGAGGGAACTGAAATATCCAAAATAGCTAAAAAAGATAAATTTAAGAGTTGTTTAAACTATACTTTTTCTTTTTGCATTTCTAAAAGTCATCAAAAATATTTTTATAAAATTCTGTTCTTCATTTTGACTAAATTGATAGATAGAAGTACATATATATTATTATTGTAATTATATAAGAAAATAATTTAAATAAATAATTAAATTAATTTTAAATTTATTATTCATTTAAATTAATTCACTAATCCCTATATTTAATATCGTAGAAAATCCACTAACCATCACATGCAATGGCGGGATAGTTTTAATGGCTGGAATTATGTCAACCTAACATATTCTCCTTATTAATCCATTTGTTATTCCCTCTTCTCCAAAAAATATTACCTTGGGGGTGTCACGTGTAAAGTGGACCAATCACAATATCTTGAGGTGGGCCCATTTTACACGTGGCGCCACACCATTGGACTCCTAACCTAATATTCTCTCCTCTTCTCGTAGCCTTAAATTTTGCGTACTTCCAAGGCCAACCGTGGTGATAGTGAGGCTTGACGGGCAAACATTTAGCATATTGCTCTAATGTGAGGGCCATGGAGAAAAAAAAAATATAAGGTGCAATAACTATTCTATATATGTGGACTAATCCCAGCTCTACTTTCATTTCCTTCAGCCTTCTGTTGTTTAAGGAAACAAAGAGTAGCTGGAGCAATGCAATTGAGAGCGGATTGGTTCCCTTTCAAAGTTGGGAGCGTGGCAAAGTAATAAGATGATTTTAAGAGGCTTAGAGATAATACAAAATTGCATAGATGGGTATATTGCGAAGGGTAAATTAATTAAACCTAATTTAACCATTAAATAAAAAATAAACAAAAAAAAAGTAAGAAAATTAATTAAACCTAATTTAACGTAAACTCAACAAAACCTTAACCTAAAGCCAATTAAACTTAGGAATAAACTAAACTAATTTAAAACATAATCTAAAATAAACATGAGCAAACTATACTCAAATTTAATTGAACACTAAGTCAAAGCTAAACTCTAAACAATTCAATCTCCCATATCTATTGTAACATAATCTAAGTTTAAAATCAAAATAACTTAACCTCAAACTAACCTAACTTAATTGAAATTTAACTAGAACTAAACTTAACTTAAATTAAACCTAAGAAAACATAATCCAAATCAAAATTGAATTTAGGTTATACCCAAATCTAACCTAAATCTAATACCAAGTAAAATCTAAACAAAGCTAAATTAAACACAAAATCAATCTATGGTTATCCTCATGTAATCTTGACTAAACTAAATATGACTAAGCTCAATCCCAAACCATAACTTGGACCAATCTAATTTAAATCTAAAGGGCAAATCAAAATTAAACTTAAACCTAATTCAAACATAAACCAAAAACTACTTGAATCTAAATGAAACTCAACCAAAACCTAAAAGAATCAAACTTAACTTGAACTAAGACTAAATTAAATCCCATTTAATTGTAAGTTAAAATCAAATTTAAATTAACTTGACCCAACTTTAAAATCAAAATTAGCCCAACTATTTCTTAACTAAGTTTGATCTTAGCCAAGTAAAAAGTTTTGCCTAAATATAACATAATCAAACCTAATTGAACTTAAAATAAACCCAGCCTTGATATGAAGTAAAACCTACCATAAGCATGGCTCAATTCAAATCTAAAACAAAGCTAATCTAACCTAAATGCTAAGTGAGTCCAAAGGTTACCCTCATTATCCATCTTAGGCTCATGGTTACCCAACCAAAAATAGCCTATCCATGGTCCAAGTGAGTGTGCCCAGAACTTACCCACACCTGATTCTGCTTAGTGAGTTAACTCCAGTGTCTCCAAGTTAGCCCAAAAGGCTAACCTACACCTAGTGCTAAATTGGATGAACTTAGCACAACCAAGATCAAATCAAACAAGGTAAACTTCTTTGCTCCCCATGTACCAGGCTTTAGATCATACCGCAAGTCTTTCTAGCTTTGCTAGCTAGTGTCACAACCCTACATCATATAACCAACATATTACAATAAATTATACTAATTTAGTACATAATAAATATTTAGCTTAAATTCTATTTGGTAGGAATTTTTTAACTTTTATTTTTTTTTACAAAGCCACTAAATTATCAATAATAGTATACAAATAGAAGTAAAGAACATCGTCAAATTTTTATTTACATACATCAAAACTATTTATAACAAAATTTTCGTACATATTGATTATGATTTTCTTAGAATCCCAATAAATTATGAATGCTTGTCATTATCACAAAATACATATCAAATATTATATATTACTCTATCATCATATGCTATCACCTCACTCTAATAAATCCTTACTCTTTCCTGAAAATAATGTTTAAATGTAACATGATTGAGTGGACAAACTATTGGTTACACAAAACCCACAACTAAAATTAATACATAAAAGTAGAATAATATACATGATTATCTGATAACAATTTCACGTAAGCTAAAAAATTAAGTTTGCTTATCACAAAATTTGGATATGTATAGTGTTAAAATATAAATCACAATAAAGTATTAATTTGTGATTGTAATAATGTGCATAAATCTTTTCATTAAGTACAATTATTATTATGCATATTATAAGAAAATCAAGGTATCTAACAAATCATACATGATGTTTTACTTATATTCATTATAATAAGATAGGTATATTATCATATCATATTATAAATAGTCAAGTAATGCAATACACATGAGTCATCACAGTCACTGTAAAATGAACCCAAATTAAAAAAAAAACTTTAATATAATGCTAATTCAACCAAAAGTTCAATCCATTTAAGCCAATCTAAATTTAATTCAAAATCATAATTAAACCTAAATCTAAAAAACAACTCATATATAAACCCAAAAGCCAAACACAAACTAAATTTATAATTGAACCAACCTAAAATTAAAATTAAATACAAACTAAATTAAAACTTTAAGCTAAATATAAATCAAAATTTATGTTTTATCATTAAATTAAGATTCAAACATGTGACCTTTAGGCTAATCATTCTTATCTTTATTTAGACTTAAGTAAAGTTTGAATTAAGCCTAAAAGTAACTGAGCGCAATTTGAATTCAACATAAAATAAATATAACCTAATTTAATTTAATCAACTTACCCAATCTTACTCAACTCTAAAGTAACACTTAAATAAATTGAATAAACTAAAAAAAAACACAATTCAACACAAGTATAAAGCAAAGCTTAAGAAAAACTAAAAATCTAAATGATCTAAACCATAACCTAAACTTGACTCAACATATTCCCTAAATAAACATAACTTTAAACTAAATCTAAACTCAACTAAATTCCATAATTAAAACCTAAACAAACTAACTAAACTCAAAGTAAGCCAAAACCTAAATCAAAATAAATTCAAGTTAAGCCCAAATAAAATTTATTATGCTTGATATCCTAGGTAATTGTAGATTTATTTCCTCCAATTGGATCAAGTTTAGTGCATCTCTGAGTAACTAGATGAGCCAAACCAGGCCAAGTCCTCCAAGAAAGGCTAGTCAAGCACAACCTCACTTCTATGGATAATTGAGCCAATTAGCTTCACAATTAGCCATATAAGTCATATTTTTATAAGAGGTATACTCCCCATGGATTAAGACACCATACTACTTAGTGGTCAGGCAACCTAAATTGAAAGTGTCCAAAATGAGCCAAGGCCTACTTGTCCACGTAACCACCTATTCTCTATGATCCATGATGTGGCATGTAAATATATGTGTCAATCTATTAGTATACAAATTTTAGAGTTTATGTATCAATCTCACATAGAATGAGTTAATATTCTAAAAAGATGAAATTTATAGTTTACTAAACCTATATTTAGTTTGAATGGATGAAAGTTTATAATTTTTAGGATTTTCTAACAAATGAGAGTACCTCCCTAAATTGGACCTAAAATTTATCCAATAAATTCAAATGTATTTAAAAAATCAAGAGCAAATCTATTTAGCCTCTTCTAATATTATAAAAAGTTTTGGAATTTCATACTTTAATTTAGTTTCCTAAATCATGAAAAAAGCTCTCAAGATTCCATGTTTCTATATTAATTTTAATATTCTAGAAGAATTATTCTTATTCTTCTAAAAAGTGTGTGCTAATTTAGTAACATCACTAGCCTTCTTCCATCATCCTAAATCACAACAAGTCTTAAAATTTCAAGTAGCAACTTGAAGATAATTTAAGCATCAAAAGTTAATGTATTGATGCAACAAATTTTCTATGAGACAGATCGGTCAATTACACAAATATACGTGTTGATTAAGTAATATACAAATAAGGAGTTCGTGTATCATTCTCATAAGGATAGTTGTAAAACTATTAGTAACGGGGGAAGTTCTAGTGTACTACACTACTAAAACTAATTTAAAATGATCTAAGTGCAAGAATGAATATCCAATAGTCTCAAAATAGTCAATACAAAAAAACAAAAAAAGTGGAACATGCAATTAATAACAAAAAATCCTTTAGAGGTGATGAGACTCATACTTCTGTGACATCAGTATAGTGTTCTTTCTATATTTTTCCTATCAGTTCNTGTGACATCAGTATAGTGTTCTTTCTATATTTTTCCTATGAGTTATCTTGTATGATAGTTGAAAACTAGGGATACAATCCTCCTTATGTCTAGGTCATAAAAATAGTTGAAAACCATATTACAGTTAAGAGGGACTTAACCATGCACTATTTCTCAAGATTTTTTGGATCCCCCTTCTAAGTTGTTATTTTCTAATGACAATATTTATATTATATTAAGCTATCATGTGTTGACATACTCATTTCATTAGACAAAAGTTAGAAGTCCTAGATCACAAGAAGTTTTAACATCCTAACTGATCTTGTTAGAAGTAAATGATGATCATAAGGTTAACTTGTCAACATCAACATATAAAAAACAATGGTATGAAAAAAAATATGGGAGAAAAATCATGAAAAAATGAGAAAAACTCTATCATTACATCATAAGAGAATGAAAACATATCAACTATGAGACATGAGGCAGAAAATCACTGAAGACTTTATTATAACTATTGAAGAACTAAGTCCAAGAAAGTGTAAACTTACAATAAATTTAAGTTCTCCATAGTATACTGCTGACCTCATTTTTTGGTCAACCATATTTTCTTGGCTTAAGCCTAATTGGACTTCACTTGAGATTGGCCTTGAACAACCCATTAAGTAAGAAAATTAAATTTTAACTTGATTAAAATCAAAAGAAATTAAAATAATCTTCAAATACAATCAATTTTAACCATACTCAGAGATAACCCTAAATAACTTTAATCACTTGTTTTCTCTTTTGAGATGATTGTAGGGCTCAAGTCTTTGTTTTGAAGGTTGTATGATGCTTATTGTTACTTCTAAATATCATGCAAACAAGTTTGATGATTGTTTATAATATCTTGTACGTAAACCTCTTCAAATCAAATTTTCATGCATGATGATCTTTATTTTAAATCGTAAAATTATAATTTTATTTCATAAGTCAACCGAGTGATCCAAATTATATTCAATAAGTTACATGATATTTATAATCACATTTACAAACTAAGCAAACTAGTTTGGTGTTCACCCAATATCATTTTTATGTGAAATTGTGCAATTAGAGTTTCTATGCCTAAAAAATAGTCCCACACAAAAAATTTTCAACGAATCATTATTTTTGAAAACAGACCTTGCATATGTGTTTGTATCATTGAGACTTTTCAAATTAGTCCCTATGTGTTTGCATCATTGAGACTTTTAAAATTAGTCCCTTTTCTCCTTAATTATAACTTTATTTAGAGGCTTATTGAGCCGACGATAATTAGAAGAGAGGAAAAAAAAATAATTTTGATAATAAAATGATTATTTTACCATAACTACCTTAAAATGAATTCAAATCAACTTGGGACTTCAATAAAAATTATTCTGAATTCAAAGATACATAATTTGGAAAGATGAAATTAATTAAATTTTTTTTCTGAAAAATCATAATTTTCTCTCTCATAAGTGTTTGAGCCTACTTTCGCCAAGCATATCCTTTCATGGAGCTTGAATTAGTTAAAATCGCTTAAATCATTACATTCATTATATGTTTCTTTATTAAATGAGGCTATATCAATTATTGACCAAAACCAACTCCCAACCACCCTATAACTACCTCCCAAATCACCTGACTACTTCAAACAACTATATCTTGAGCTCAAGAACTCCTCCTGTAAAATTAATTTTACTTGTATTTTTTCATAAATATCCTAGCTACCTTGGCCATATTATTAAAATACCCTCACCCTTTCTAAAAATTCTAATTTTTTCCATTAATCCTCACCCTTCCTTCTCCTACATTTGATCCCACTTGATGTACCACCTCACTAATTTGCCTCTCCCTATCTCATTTGACCACAACGCCAAGTTAAGAACCCCTCTCCATCTCTCTACTCCACATCATCTTAAATCTTAACCCTTCTTTTCAAATAACTAACCTCCCATCCAGACCTAACTGTTAACTCCTCTTTAACTTTTTTTTGCTTTCAATTCTTCCCCCAACTTTGATCAAACAGAGACCGTAAGTCTCCCATCCACTCTCCTTTTAGTTTTCTTCCTCTCTCTCTCAATTCTCCCTTCTAAGGCCAA
>JXCR01148676.1:212438-245469 GCA_002079205.1 Phalaenopsis hybrid cultivar | reverse complement strand
AATTATTATAACCTAGGTTGGAAGAGCCATCCCAACTTTAACTGGAATAACAATTCGGGTGGTGATAATCAACAATGGGGGAACAACCAAGTAAACTCATTGGGAAACTGGNAATGTTATAGAATGGATGTTATAAGATATCTGAGTGAATGTCATTTCAAGACTACTTATGAAGAAAAATCTGAAGAAAAAGATTTGGAACACGAGCAAGAAGAGGAATTAGATCAATGTGTAAACCTTTTTAAGGAAGATTCAAGTTATGTTCAAAAAAGTTTTGAAATTTTGGACACGATATACAAAGACAAATCATTTTGTCCATCTATTGAAAAACCTCCAAAACTTGAGTTGAAATTACTTCCTCAACATTTAAAATATGCCTTTTTAGGATATTCCTCTAGTTTACCTGTTATAATTTCCTCAAAGTTAACAAAGGAAGAAAAAGAAAAGCTGATGAAAATTCCAAAAAATTTTAAGAAAGTCTTTGGATGGACAATTGCAGATATTAAAGGAATCAGTCCTTCAATTTGTATGCATAGAATTAATCTGGAAGAAAACTACAAACCCAGGCCTGATCGACAAAGGAGATAAATCCTGTTATGAAAGAGGTTGTTAAGAAAGAAATTTTAAAGTGGTTAGATGTTGGAGTAATTGATAGATATCATGTGTCAATATAAATGGAAGCATGGGATAACTAAGCAACCAACTTAAAAAATGTATAAGAGATTCTGTGCCTTAAGTAGCATACAAAATGTTAATTTTGTTACTTTTTTGACTGACCAAGTAAAGAGATAAATAAAATTATGTGTCCCTAATTTAATTTTATTTATATTTTTGGGTATTTGCCTTAACTTTACTTATTAATTTTGTGCCTCGAGTGAAATAGAAGGTCGGTAAAATTTCCTGCCTTTTTGAGTAAGCAAGGAAAAAAGATTAATAAATAAAATTAAAGTAGCATATAAAATGTAAATTTTCCTACTCTATTAACAAAATTTGATGATGATTTCATATGGAGGAGGGAACTGAAATATCCAAAATCGCTAAAAAAGATAAATTTAAGAATTGTTTTAGACTACACTTTATTTTTTGCATTTCTAAAAGTCATCAAAAATATTTTTATAAAATTCTATTCTTCATTTTGACTAAATTGATAGATAGAAGTACATATATATTATTATTGTAATTATATAAGAAAATAATTTAAATAAATAAATTAATTAATCTTAAATTTATTATAAATTTAAATTAATTCACTAATCCCTATATTTAATATCGTAGAAAATCCACTAACCATCACATGCATGGATAGTTTTAATGGCTGGAATTATGTCAACCTAACATATTCTCTTTTTTAATCCATTTGTTATTCCCTCTTCTCTGAAGGGCCCATTTTACACGTGGCACCACATTATTGGACTCCTAACCTAATATCTATTGTAACAGTTCAATCTCCCGTATCTACTGTAACATAATCTAAGTTTAAAATCAAAATAACTTAACCTCAAACTAACCTAACTTAATTGAAATTTAACTAGAACTAAACTTAACTTAAATTAAACCTAAGAAAACATAATCCAAAACAAAACTGAATTTTGGTTATACCCAAATCAAACCTAAACCTAATACCACGTAAAATCTAAGCCAAGCCAAATTAAACACAAAATCAATCTATGGTTATCCTCATGTAATCTTGACTAAAGTAAATATGACTAAGCTCAATTCCAAACCAGAACTTGGACAAATCTAATTTAAATCTAAAGGGCAAATCAAAATTAAACTTAAACCTAATTCAAACATAAACCAAAAACTAGTTGAATCTAAATGAAACTTACCCAAAACCTAAAAGAATCAAACTTAACTTGAACTAAGACTAAACTAAATCCTATTTAATTGTAAGTTAAACTCAAATTTAAATTAACTTGACCCAACTTTAAAATCAAAATTAGCCCAACTACTTATTAACTAATTTTGATCTTAGCCAAGTAAAAAGTTTTGCCTAAATCTAACACAATCAAACCTAATTGAACTCAAAATAAACCTAGCCTTGATATGAAGTAAAACCTACCATAAGCATGGCTCAATTCAGATCTAAAACTAAACTTATCTAACCTAAACACTAAGTGAGTCCAAAGGCTACCCTCATTATCCATCTTAGGTTCATGGTTACCCAACCAAAAATAACCTATCCATGGTCCAAGTGAGTGTGCCCAGGACTTACCCACACTTGGTTCTGCTTAGTGAGTTGACTCCAGTGTCTCCAAGTTAGCCCAAAAGGCTAACCTACACCTAGTGCTAAATTGGATTAACTTAGCACAACCAAGATCAAATCAAGCAAGGTAAACTTCTTCGCTCCCCTTGTACCCGGCTTAAGACCATACCTCAAGTCTTTCTAGCTTTGCTAACTAGTGTCACAACCCTACTTCATATAACAAACATATTACAATAAATTATACTAACTTTAGTACATAATAAATATTTAGCTTAAGTTCTATTTGTTAGGAATTTTTTATCTTCTTTTTTTCTTTATAGAGCCACTAAATCATTAATAATAGTATACAAATAGAAGTAAAGGTCATCGTCAAATTTTTATTTACATACATCAAAACTATTTATATCAAAATATTCATACATATTGATTATGATTTTCTAAGAATCCCAATAAATTATGAATGCTTATCATTATCACAAAATACATATCAAATATTATATATTACTCTATCATCATATGCTATCACCTCACTTTAATAAAGCCTTACTCTTTCCTGAAAAAAATGTGTAAATGTAACATGATTGAGTGGACAAACTGTTGGTTACACAAAACCTACAACTAAAATTAATACATGAAAGTAGAATAATATACATGATTACCTGATAACAATTTTGCATAAGCTAAAAAAGTAAGTTTGCGTATCACAAAATATGGATACGTATAGTGTTAAAATATAAGTCACAATAAAGTATCAATTTGTGATTATAATAATGTGCATAAATATTTTCATTAAGTACAATTATTATCATGCATATTATAAGCAAATCAAGGTATCTAACAAATCATACTTGATGTTTTACTTATATTCATTATAATAAGGTAGGTAAATTATCATATCATATTATAAATAGTCAAGTAATGCAATACACATGAGTTATCACAACCACAGTAAAATGAACCCAAATTAAAAGAAAAAAAACTTTAATATAATGCTAATTCAACCAAAAGTTCAATCCATTTAAACCAATTTAAATTTAATTCAAAATCATAATTAAACTTAAATCTAAAACAACTCATATTTAAACCCAAAAAGCCAAACACAAACTAAATTTATAATTGAACCAACCTAATATTACAATTAAATACAAACTAAATTAAAAGTTTAAGTTAAAGATGAATCAAAATTTATGTTTTATCATTAAATTAAGATCCAAACATGTGACCTTTAGGCTAATCATTCTTATGTTTATTTTGAGTTAAGTAAAGTTTGAATTAAGCCTACAAATAATTGAGCGCAATTTGAATTCAACATAAAATAAATATAACCCAATATAATCTAATCAACTTACCTAATATTACTCAACCCTAAAGTAACACCTAAATAAATTGAATAATAAAAAAAACATACTTCAACACAAGTATAAAGCAAAGCTTAAGAAAAACTAAAAATCTAAATGTTCTAAACCATAACCTAAACTTGACTCAACATATTCCCTAAATAAACATAACTTTAACCTAAATCTAGACTCAGCTAAATTCCAGAATTAAAACCTAAACAAACTAACTAAACTCAAAGTAAACCAAAACCTAAATCAAACAAAATTCAAGTTAAGCCCAAATAAAATTTATTATACTTGATCTCCTAGGTAGTTGTAGATTTATTTTCGCCAATTGGATCAAGTTTAGTGCATCTCTGAGTAACTAGATGAGCCAAACTAGGCCAAGTCCTCCAAGAAAGGCTAGTCAAGCACAACCTCACTTCTATGGATAATTGAGCTAATTAGCTTCAAAATTAGCCATATAAGTCATGTTTTTATAAGAAGTATACTCCCCATGGATTAAGACACCTTAATACTTAGTGGTCAGGCAACCTAAATTGAAAGCATCCAAAATGAGCCAAGGCCTACTTGTCCACATAACCACCTATTCTCTATGATCCAAGATGTGGCATGTAAATATATGTGTCACTCTAGTAGTATACAAATTTCAAAGTTTGTGTATCAATCTCACATAGAATGAGTTAATATTATAAAAAGGTGAAATTTAAAGTTTACTAAACCTATAATTAGTTTGAAGGGATGAAAGTTTATAATTTTTAGGATTTTCTAACAAATGAGAGTACCTCCCTAAATTGGACCTAAAATTTATCCAATAAATTCAAATGTATTTCAAAAATTAAGAGCAAATCTATTAAGCCTTTTCTAATATTATAAGAAGTTTTGGGATTTCATATTTTAATTTAGTTTCCTAAATCATGAATAAAAAACCCTCAAGGTTCCATGTTTCTATATTAGTTTTACTATTCTAGAAGAAATATTCTTATTCTTCTAAAAAAGTGTGTGCTAATTTAGTAGCATCACTAGCCTTCTTCCATCATCCTAAATCACAACAAGTCTTAAAATTTCAAGTAGCAACTTGAAGATAATTTAAGCATCAAAAGTTAATGTATTGATGCAACAAATTTGCTATGAGACAGATCGGTCAATTCATAAGTATACGTGTTGATCAAGTAATATACAATAAGGAGTTTGTGTATCATTCTCATAAGGATAGTTGTAAAAGTATTACTAATGGGGGAAGTTCTAGTGTACTACACTACTAAAACTAATTTAAAATGATCTAAGTGCAAGAATGAAAATCCAATAGTCTCAAAAGAGTCAATACAATAAAACAACAGAAGTGGAACATGTAATTAATAACAAAAAAATTTTTAGAGGTGATGAGGCTCATACTTCTGTGACATCAGTATAGTGTTCTTTCTATATTTTTCCTATGAGTTATCTTGTATGATAGTTGAAAACTAGGGATACAATCCTCCTTATGTCTAGGTCATAAAAATAGTTGAAAACCATATTACAGTTAAGAGGGACTTAACCACGCACTATTTCTCAAGATTCTTTGGATCCCCTTTCTAAGTTGTAATTTTCTAATGACAATATTTCTATTATATTAGGCTACCATGTGTTGACATACTCATTTCACTAGGAAAAAGTTAGAAGTCCTAGATCACAATAAGTTTTAACATCCTAACTGATCTTGTTAGAAGTAAATGATGATCATAAGGTTAACTCGTTAACATCAACATATAAAAATCAAAGGTATAAAAAAAATATGGGAGAAAAATCATGAAAAAATGAGAAAAACTCTATCATTACATCATAAGAGTATGAAAACATATTAAATATGAGACATGAGGCAAAAAATCACTGAAGATTTTATTATAACTATTGAAGAACTAAGTGCAAGAAAGTGTAAACTTACAATCAAGTTAAGTTCTCCATAGTATACTATTGACCTCATTTTTTGGTCAACCATATTTTTTTGGCTTAAGCCTAATTGGACTCCATTTGAGATTGGCCTTGAACAAACCCTTACGTAAGAAAATTAAATTTTAACTTGATTAAAATCAAAAGAAATTAAAATAATCTTCAAATACAATCAATTTTAACCATACTCAGAGATAACCCTAAAAATAACTTTAATCACTTGTTTTCTCTTTTGAGATGATTGTAGGGCTCAAGTCTTTGTTTTGAAGGTTGTATGATGCTCATTGTTACTTCTAAATACCATGCAAATAAGTTTGATGATTGTTTATAATATCTTGTATGTAAACCTCTTATAATCAAATTTTCATGCATGATGATCTTTATTTTAAAGCACAAAATTATAATTTTATTTCATAAGTCAACCGAGTGATCCAAATTATATTCAATAAGTTACATGATATTTATAATTACATTTCCAAACTAGGCAAACTTGTTTGGTGGTCACCAAATATCTTTTTTATGTGAAATTGTGCAATTAGAGTTTCTATGCCTAAAAAATAGTCCCGCACAAAAAATTTTCAACGTGTCATTATTTTTGAAAACAGACCTTGCATATGTGTTTGTATCATTGAGACTTTTCAAATTAGTCCCTTTTTTTCCTTAATTATAACTTTATTTAGAGGCTTG
This sequence comes from Phalaenopsis hybrid cultivar, assembly GCA_002079205.1. Lineage (NCBI taxonomy): Eukaryota > Viridiplantae > Streptophyta > Magnoliopsida > Asparagales > Orchidaceae > Phalaenopsis > Phalaenopsis hybrid cultivar. Next base: position 239,310 of record JXCR01148676.1, on the reverse strand, counting down.
TTGAGCCGACGATAATCAGAAGACAGGAAAAAAAATAATTTTGATAATAAAATGATTATTTTACCATAACTACCTCAAAATGAATTCAAATCAACTTTGGAGTTCAATTAAAGTTGTTATGAATTCAAAGATACATAATTTTGACAAATGAAATTAACTAATTTTTTTTTTCTGAAAAAAATCATAATTTTCTCTCTCATAAGGGTTTGAGCCTACTTAAGCTAAGCATATCCTTTCATGGAGATTGATATAGTTAAAATCGCTTAAATCATTACATTCATTGTAATTTTCTTTATTAAATGAGCCTATATCATTTATTGACCAAAAACAACTCCCAACCACCCCTGACTACTTCAAACAACTAAATCTTGAGCTCAAGAACTCCTCCTGCAAAATTAATTTTACTTGTATTTTTTCATAACTACCCTAGCTACCTTGGCCATATTACTAAAATACCCTCACCATTTCTAAAAATTCTAATTTTTTCCATTAATCCTCACCCTTCGTTCTCCTACATTTGATCCCACTTGATGTACCACCTCACTAATTTGCCTCTCTCTGTCTCATTGGACCACATCATTAAGTTGTGAACCCCTCTCCATCTCTCTACTCCACATCATCTTAAATCATAACCCTTCTTTCAAATACCTAACCTCCCATCTAAACCAAACTTTGAACTCCTCTTTAACTTTTTTTTCCTTTCAATTCTTCCCCCAACTTTGATCAAACAGAGACCCCAAGTCTCCTATCCACTCTCCTTTTAGTTTTCTTCCTCTTTCTCTCAATTCTCCCTTCTAAGGCAAAGAGAAAAACCATCCCCCCATTTCGTTTCCTTTCTTTTGGTTCAATTTAACAATTCATCAATTTTTTACCTTCTAAAGTAAGGTATGGAGTTCTTAGCAATTTATTTTATCCAATTTTCAAATTAAACCATGTTGTTTGTATGTTAGTGTATGGATTTCGAATTCATCATGTGATCTTTTGATGTTATCCACGTTTTTACACATGAATTTTTAATGATTCTTTTTATGTTTTTCAATCTCACATGTCAATTTAAAATATCTCCATATTTATTCAAAAAATTTTAAAATTTTCCATTTAATTTTGGGCCTTTTATGTTAAGCATGTTCCATGTCATTGTCATGAATGTTTTATGTATTTTTCATGGTGAAATGATAAGGCTTTTATGTTAAAAGGTCTTATATGTTAATGTAACTTTTTCATAGTAGAAATATAGGAATTTGGCTTGAATTTTATGCTATTGTGTTTATATGATGTTATCTTTTATTATTAGCAAAAATTTCATTCCTTTTGCCAAAATTGAGGACCCTATGTTAGAAATTGAAAAAGCGATAGAGGAAATCATATAAAAACTTAGCAAATTACTTCAATCTCACCAAAATATAGTTAATGACTTTCAATCTCACTAAATTTAAGGGATCAATTCTTAATTCTACCCAAACCAAATTGATTAAGGGAGGAAACATGTGAAACTAATAGCTTATATGGGTTTTTTCTCTTAGTCGAACCCAAAACCTTAAAATGAAAACCTATTTTAGGTTCACTAATTATCATCTAAGTTGAACCTAAAAACATCTAATTATCCCTTAATTGCCCAATTCAGCACTATTCTCCTTTAGTTAGCCAAACAAACCTCTAATCATCCTTAATCATATCTAAACCGAGCCTAATTTCCTTTTAATCCCCTTAAACTAAGCCTAATTTCCTTTTAATCTTCTTAAACTAAGCCTAAACAATTTAAATGGGTAGGTAATTAACTAATTAAGTCATTAATTAAGCACTTACTTAATATAATCAATCCATAAATAAATTAGTTAAGCAAATAATAATCTAACTAATCCACTAATCATTTAAAGGAAACCTAAATTAATCAAATTGGTTTGTTCTCATTAACTAAAAAAGTAAGTCATTTAATTAATTCATTAACTCCAGAAGTGGCTAGCCCTTTTGTGGGATATCACCCATGTGTTTTTATGTTTTGTGTGTCGACCTTTGGATCTGGGTGGCTCTCCCTCCGAAAGTGGCTCGCTTTCTTTGTGGAAATCACCCACACATTTTTATGCTTTGTACATCAACCTTTAGGTTTGGGCAACCTTTTCTTCAAAAGCAGCTAGCCTCTTTGTGTGGGTATTCACCCATTTTATTTTCCTTACACTTTATGTGTTGACCTTTGGGTCATAACAGCCCTTCCTTTAGAAGTGATCGCAGGGAATTCACCCATTATGTTTTATGCTTTATGCGATGACCTTCAATTCATGGCAGCCCTTCCTTTGTAAGTGGTTAGCATTCTTTGTGGGACTTCACCCCCTTTCTATTGTGTTTTGTGCATTGGCCTTCAGGTTAAGGCAGCCCTTCCTTTGGAACCAGCTAGCCTCCTTTATGGGATGTTACCCCACAAGTTTTACGCATAAGGCATTGACCCTCGGGTCCTAATGGTCTTTCCTCTCGATGGCGACTGGCCTTTTTATGTATGATTTCCCCTAGATTCTTTACTTATTATGCAATGTCCTTCGGGTCTATAGCAACCCTTCCCTCAAAAGTGGCTAGCCTTTTTAATGGGATATCCTCCACATGCTATGTGCTATATACATTGAACTTTGGGTTCAGCAACCCCATCTTCAGAAGAATGGCTTGCCTTCTTATGGGTTATTACCCATACCCTTTTACGCTAAATGTGCTGACCTCTAGGCCCGGTGACCCTTCATTCAAAACAATGTCTTGCCTTCTTATGGGTTATTACCTATGCCCGTTTATGCTAAATGTGTTGACCTCCGAATACAATGGCCCATCCTTCAAAAAGATAGCTTGCCTTTCTGGCTTGTTGCCATACCCTTTTATGATAAATGTGTTTACCTTTAGGTCTTGATTGTTTGTTTCCATGGAAGTGTGCTTTTCCATTTTCATTGGTTATTACCAAAGCCCTTTTTTGGGGTTTCCATCCACTTACTTTATGTTTTATATGTCAACCTCTTCCAGGTGAACCCTTCTTCAGGAGGACATTCCATCACTTCTTATGGGTTTTCACCCTTCTTTTTTTACATCCTGCATGTCGACCCTTAGTTTTGATAGTCCTTTCTCAAAAGTTGACTTACATTTTGCATGGGCTTTTGATGCGGGCATATTTGTTGTGTAATTTGTAAATATTTTTTAATATTACAAAGCACGCACGCAACAGTGCTAATAATAATTATGTAATTCAAATAAAAATAAAAACAACTTTAGTAAAAATAATTTTCTCTTTTAAAATCTTTAAACTGTCAAACCTATAATAATAACGCAGGTATACGTATCGCTCAAGTAATAAATGACTCTACTGGAGTTCTAGATATCGATCCCAGAGGGAAGTTGAAAATGCTTATGAATAAATTCTTATGGCTATAAGGTAAAACACAATTCAAACTTCAAAACTTAAGTACAAAATTCAAATGAGTGAATGCTAAATAAAATGTAATTAAAAAGAAACCAAGTTAACTAAACTAATTGCTAAATTTCAAAGGTAAAATTCTATAAATTAAACAAAGTTTCTGTGACGAAGAGTTTAAATTTAAGAAAACATCATTCCCCTTTACAATGAATATATGGACTATAAGGAAATGAAAATCATTTAAACAATATATATATATATATATATATATATATATATATATATATATATATATATAATTTTATTGTGCCAAATAGAAATAATTCTATTATTTACCCTCTTTCAAGTGCATAAAGAACATTGACAAATCCAGAGTTTGGTCCCTAATTTCATGGTTAGGTTGGGAGGATACCGGCTCCCACTACTCCCTATCAATTGGACTAAATTGGGGATTTTAATCTGTCGCCTTAAAATCTCCAATTTTGCATCCAACAAAGTATATTTTTCTATTTATTTGCAGTCATCCTCATAGATAACATCCTCACCTATGAAATTGAATGTGACTCTCCCCATGTTATATAAATCATAGCCCTTTTGGATCATATGTTTATGAACATATTTTAACATTTCAATTGGTCAGATCAAAAAGTAAATGAAGATCAGAGTTCAAATCATCACATATTTCTTACATTTAAAATCATATAAAACAAAATCAAATCTTCACAAATCCATATCTCAAAGTAGAGAGAAAGATAAAGAAGACTACTAAGAGTTCATAAGAAGGATACGACAAAACACGGATTTCATATATAAAACAAATTTACAAAATAATAAAATAAAATACACAATTTATCTCACAATCCTTCCCAAGCAAATCCCTAGAAGTTATCTTTACACACTTTTCCTCTTTACAAGCACTCTCAATTCTCACTTGAAAGTGTAATGAAGAAGAAATCTCTCACTTTCACTCTCCTCTTACAGCCCTTGAATAAAATCACTAAGTCCTTGACTTTCTCTCTCTAACTCTCTCTCACTCACACGAAACCATATTACACACCTCTTTTCTCCTCTCTTTTCAAGCCCTAGACTTTCCTCTCTTTCATTAGAGGTTGCCTCCCTCCAAAAAGAATTCAAAATTTCCTCTTAAGTTCTATCCAAAAGCCAAACCTTTTGAATTCCAAAAGACATATTGATTAACCTAAAAAATGTGCAATTTTGCATATGCTTTTAATGCCTATATTTGGTGATTTTCAATGATAATGCACTTTAAAGGAAGATATTTTGTATATTTTTGGTTTCAGGTACAGAAAATGGAGTTTTGGAGAATAAGAAGCAAAAACGAGCAAGAAAGAAAATTTTGTCCTGATACATTTCGATATGTCTTTCGATGCTTAATCTCTTTTACACTTCTCACACATTTTTAAAGAAAATTACACTTTAAAGAAAGGTTGTTTTTATGTTCATTTTGTAGGTCTATCTGTTAAGAATGCAACGTAACTAAAACGGGGTGAAATGGAGCTAAAACGGAGCCAAATGAAGCAAAATGGCGGAGCTGCCCAGGGTGGGCGCCGGCAGTGCCAGAGCTCGGCAACGCTGAAAAGTAGAAAATGACGAGAAAACGACGCCGACAGTGCCCGGGACGGTCATAGGTTTATTTTTGGCGGTTTTTGATGTTCTAGAAGACTCCCAAGAGATTTAAACACCCCATGAGGCAATTCAATGAATCTAGACACTTGGATAAAATTCTTGAATGAAGAGACATGTCTTTTGGATGAATAGATTTGTCTCTTGGAGAAAAGGAGGGAATTTGTGTCTCTTTAAGAAAGTGGGCTTGACACCTCTCATGGGCAGCGTGTGTGTGTGTGAGGCTGTGTGTGAGTGAGAAAATGTGGAGAATGTTTAGTGATCTTAGAATAGAAGTATAAATATAGATTTCTACATTTTTTGGAGAGATTAGTGATGAGATTTTGAGAGAATATGTAAGAGAATATTCTAGCATTGCATGGATCGGCGGGAGACTTTATGGGAGAGATTTTCATCTTTCTTTCAAGGAGAAAAGCTAAGTATTGTGTTCTTCATTATCTTATGATTTTGTAAACACTTATCTAGTGGATTTACTTTGATGTAATGAAGTTTTTTGTTGTGTTTTCTTCGTGCTTTGTGATGTGTTTCTCTTACTCTTTCTTCTTCTTAGGAAATAGTGGCATGAGAGAATTATGTCATTATTTTCCTTTTACTTTTCCTTTACAATGAGTAGGATTCATGTTTTGGATTTTGGGATGCATGCTTGAAGAAGTTTTAATTATAGATGTGATGGTTTTTACTTGCACTTCATTTACAATACAATAAAGGTTTGTTGTAGTGTTAAAATTTGTTGTAATTGCATTAAGACCCTAGAGGGCGGTGTAATGCTCAACAAAGTGGAACCACATTCAAATTTCATGGATGGTGAAGTTCATGGGGGTTGGATGCAAATAAATAAGGAAATATACTTTGATGGCATAGAATTGGATTTTTAGGGTGACAGACTAAAATCCCCAATTTGGTCTTAGTGTTTAAAGAACTAAAGCCAGAGTTAGCCTTCAGGGGAAGGAAAGTGGGAGCTTGGAGTGGGAGTCTGTATCCTCATAGCCTAGCCACGGATTTAGGGACTAAACCTGAGATTTGCCAATGATTTTCAATAACACTGAATCAGGGCAGATAATTAAAATTGCTCTTATTTGGCACATACAATATTTAATGTATCTCATTTTTTTTACATTATTCAATTCACTACCTAAGAATTGTAGTTTTTTAACATCTTAAAGTTCTCCAAACCAACTCATCCAAAAAGGGTTATCTTTAGAATTTAATATTTACATTTAGAAATAGTTACTATCCTTATATTTAAAATTTGCATTTAGGAGTAGTTGTTAGATAAAACATTATTTTAATCAACATTCCAATCCAAGGCTTGCTAGTAGTAGACGGAAATTTGACTAAGGACATCTTTCCTCGCTTCCTCGTGGGATTGATATTCGAAGCTTAATCAGAAAGTCCTATATTACTTGAGCGATACATATACTTACGTTTATATCATTGTGACTATATATAATATATAAAATTAATCATATAAAAAAGTAGCATCAAGTTTTTGGCGCAGTTACCGGGGAAGCTTCGGTAAGAACTTTAGGAGAATTTTAGTTGACGTAATTAGGCTTAGACTTAGAAAATTGTATTGCCATAAAAACTGTTTTTGTGTGAAAAAGTTTTTTTGTATGAAAAAGTGTTGTGAAAAAACTGTTTGTGTCAAAAACAAGGTGTTTGTGAAAATATTTTGTTGTTTTGCATATATATTTTGTTTTATTCGTTTAATTGTTAGTGTATTATTTGTTGTGTTGCATATGCAAAATAAAAGATCCACAGGACTTGTGCCTTATGATCCTGAGTTAGAAAAAAGAAAAAAAATCAAAAAAAAAAGAAAGGACTTGAAGAACTAGAAATGGAAATGGAAATCATTCAAAGTAATAACTTAAAAAATTATCATAAATCTTTGAGGGAACAGATGAAATTCACTCAAGTATACAAACCCTTGTCGTAGAAGCTAACTAATTTGAAATAAATCCAGATATTATACAACTAGTGCAGAACAATCAGTTTGGGGGAACTCCTTTGAAGGATCCCTATTTATGCTTATCTAGTTTTTTAGAACTTTATGCTACATTTTATTATAACGGCATGTTAGACGATGTTGTTAGACTAAGGTATTTTTCTTTCTCACTAAGGGATAAAGCTAAAATGTGGTTATACTCATTAGCACCTGACTCTATTAAAAATTGGGAAGAGTTAACTCAAAAATTCCCAACTAAGTGTTTTCCACCTTCAAGGACTACTAAACTTAGAAACGATATTATCTCATTTTGTCAGTATGAAGGGGATTTAATATCTACAAAGAATGAGAAAGATTTAAGGAACTCCTAAGAAAGTGTCCACACCATGCTCTGCCAAATTGGTTAATCATTCAAACTTTTTATAATGAGTTAGTAGAATCCCTTAGGTTTATAATTGACGCTACTGCTGGTGGATCATTAATGCCAAAATTATTTGATGAAGCATATGCGTTAATTGAAGAAATGATTACAAATGAATTTCAATGGCCCTCTATAAGGGTAAATCATAAAAATATAGCCAGTGTTCATGATATAGATGTGATTGCAATTCTTGCATCTCAAGTTGCTGCAATATCAAGAAAGCTAGACCAATTTGGAATGAACCAGCCTCAATTTACTCTAGTAAGTGATAAAAGTTCATTAGGGCATATGATTGATTCTAACTTATCATATGAGACTTTAAATACCATAAATAATTAGTATTCTAACTTTTACAACCCAGGTTGGAAGAACCATCCTAATTTTAACTTGGGAAGAATCACACTACTTGGGGTGGAAACCAACAATGGGAAAATAATCATGCAAATTCTAATGGAAGTTAGAATAATCAGGGGAATGCAAAGTATAGACCTTTATATCCACCATACTCTAACAACAATCAACAATTTGAGGATAAGAAGATGTTTATAGAAGATGTGGTATTGCAAATGGGAAACCAGTTACAAAGTCAAAATGCTGCAATTAGAAACACAGAGAATCAAGTTAGACAAATTACTAATTCACTTAGCAATAGACCTAAAGGAACAATTCCTAGTAACACTGAGATTAACCCTAAAGGAACAATTCCTAGTAACACTGAGATTAACCCTAAAGGGAACAATAATGAACAAATAGAAGCTGTCCAATTAAGAAGTAGAAGAGAGATAGAGGATGTGGTCAGAAAAGAGAAAGGAGTTATGAGAGAAACAAAGAAAAATAAAAGACCTGAAGAACATGTTTCTAAGGATCTAGAAAAAATAATATCTCCAGATAAATTCAATTTAGAAAGACCACCACCTCCATTTCCTCAAAAACTTAGACAACATGAGTTGGATAAATAATTTTCAAAGTTCATGGACATACTTAAGAAGTTAACAATAAATATTCTTTTCGCTGAAGCTTTGGAACATATGTCAAGTTATGCAAAATTTATGAAGGAGATATTAAAAAGAAAAGGAAATTTGGGGATTACAAGAAAATTGCACTAAGTGAGGAGTGCAACGCTATATTTCCAAAAAAGCATCCTGAGAAACTTAAAGATCCTTCTAGCTTAACAATTCCTTGTGTATTTGGAGAAAAATTACGTGGAAAAGCTTTTTGTGATTTAGGATCGAGCATTAATTTGATGCCTCTATCTATATTTACAAGGTTAGGTTTAGCCGATATTTCTTCTACTACTATAACCCTTCAGTTAGCTGATTGATCTATCATTTATCCAAAAGGAGTTATAGAAGATGTGCTTGTTAAAGTGGATAAATTTATTTTTCCTATAGACTTTATTGTATTAGATATGGAGGAAGATAAAGAATATCCCATTATTTTGGGGAGACCTATTCTTGTTACTGGATAAGCTATGATAGATGTGCAGAAATAAAAGCTAACTATGAATATTAATGACCATGAAACAACTTTTGATGTTTTAAATGCTATGAAGTATCCAACTGAGAGAAAAGATGAGATTATTTTTGGATGGATGAAATTGATTATCTAAGTAAAAATTATTTCCCAAAATTGTTTTGAGAGTAAGTTAACAGATGAGATCGAATTGGGCTTTCATGATGAGTCTAAAATGTTGTTTAAAGAAGATTGTATGTATGTTCAGAAGAGGTGTGAAATGATGGACATTATAAAAAATAGTAAACTTTTAATTCCATCAGTTAAAAAATCTCATGAACTTAAAATGAATATGCCCCATACAATTTTAAAGCCTATCTATATAGAGAATTCATCTACACCACCAGTCTTTATATCTTCATATTCGACTCAATCACAAGATGAACCTGAATTGAATGATGAAATCAGTAAAAGATCTCCTATAAAAGAGTTATTCAAAGTCACTAAATGGCATATTTCATGGTATACAGACAAAATGAATGAGATTCTGATGCTGGGGTAGATTATTAATGCAATTAACAATTACCCCCCATAGATTTTACCCCATGAGATAAATTCTATAGAAATGAATGATGAGCAACTTAAAATTATTGAATTGATATTTAAAAGAGAATTCGAGGATATATTTCAAAAGAACTTTGAGTTGAGAGATGAGGATAAGGATATTGAAAGACCAATGGAAGAAATTCCTGAAGAATTAGAAGATAACTTGAAAGAAAAGAGCAACCTAGAAGAATTTGATCCAGAATCTAAATTATTTAGAGAGAATCTGATCCAAAATTTGGGAGATCATGAAGTAGTTTATAAAGATCCATTTCTTATAAATTTCAAGGATGATATTAATATAAAAATTGAGAAAATTACTAGAAAAATATTGGATCTAGAAAGAAATATGAGGAACAAGGATATAAATCAATCTGAAAAGAAAGAGCTGAAAGAAAATTTTAAATTTGAGGATTTTGTAAGAATCTCTGAATCTGGAAAAGATTGGGCAATTGATCAAGGATTACTTAATTGGAATTTTGATCTAGGTGGAATCATTTGTCGGGCTAGCGACGTTAAACCAAGCGCTTTATGGGAGTTAACCCATAGTTATCAGTGTGGTTTGATTTAATATGCTTAAGAGTCATGATTATTAGTGTTGTATTGTGTTTTCTTTAGTTTGGATTGATCAGTTTGATTGATGAATGGTAGATGGTTGGATTGTTAGTGGTTTGATTTTCTTTTTATGTGTCATGAGGGAGGTGATTTCTTAATTATTATTATGGTTAGACTTGTATTTTCTTTTGTAGTAGTTGGATTGACAAGTCCACTACAACTCAGGTCTAACCCAGACTTGAGTTTTAGAATAGACATTATGAATTTATCAGTGACAATTCCATCTCAATTCTATTACTTCCTTTCTTTGACCTTATTTTCATTTGGTAGGAGCATCTAACCTATTTGATGAGTAATATGTGGATGAATTTACATTATCCTTATAACTATTAGAGGTGCTTAATTTAAAGAATTAGATGACGCTTGAGATTGGCGCCGAAGAGCCAATATATCAGGGATAATTTTATCTTTGGGATTAAAGCTATTAAATCATTTATAAGCACCCAATATATTTGTGTAGTGATTCCGTTAGAAATTGGAAGTAAGTTAGTGAGATGTGATGAGTTAAAGGAAGAATTTACCTCATTTACCTTGTTTGTTTGTTTGTGTTTGTGTTTCAATTAATAGAACTTGAAGAACATTTTTATATTCCAATGCTGATACATGTTATGCTAGTTAAACTTTTATTTAGTTAATTTCATTATGTCATGTTTAGTTTAGATTTACTTTCTACACATGTTTTTATCCTGATAAATAATTGTAGATGTTTTTGATAGAAATTTGTGGTAGATAGAATTTCTAAACTGTTTTTCATCCTACTTATATTTTCTTGCACTAAATGCTATACATGTTAAAAATCAAGTTTGGGGGTAGGAAGAAAAATATATTTTAAAGCTAAGTATACTTCCTTTTAGTTTAATATTATTGCATGCATGTTTTAGGCTAGATTTACATTCTCCTGCAGTTATTCTTTCCTGATTATGAATGTATATAAATTTGATAGGATGTTGTAGTAGCTAGTAGATTCAATTGCTTTTCCTTCATACTACATTTTATGGAATTAATTGTAAAATATTTGAAAATGCAAGTTTGAGGGAAAATAAAAATTACTTTTGAAAAGAAGTCAACTAAATTTTATTTGTCCTTAATTAACTATATTTTTAAAATTAATGTAAGATGACCTTGGAATTGGAGTTTAACTTTAAATGACTATATTTATTTTTGTAAATATTATGGTAAATTTAGGTAAAAGTTTTTAATAATGAAGATTAGTTCTAAAGTTAAAGATATTTGGTATGAAAGGATAAGATTATGTTTTTTCTATTTAAAGTAATGGAAATTGCATTTTTGAAGTATTAAGAATTTTCGAGTTTCATGTGAAAAGAAAAGAATGAAATTTTATGAAAAAAATAAACTAATATGAATTTATAAAGTGAAGAAATGTAAGGAGTTTTAATTTTAAGAAGAGGATAGTGAAGTTCAAAATTATTAAAAGGTCATCCAGATATAGTAATCCTCACCTGAAAAAGAAAAAAAAAGAAGAAGAAAAAAAAAGAAGAAAAAAAAGAAGAGAAAAAGAAAAAGAAAAAAAGGGGAGAAAAAGAAAAGAAAAATAAGTGAGGAGAAGCTTGAGGAGATGTTTAATCAAAAATTGGCTTTAATTGAATCAACTTAAGGAAAATGCTTTATTACATTTTCTGAACTTGTATTGAAGTATTAGTAGCATTACTAGTAAAATTTTCATGAAGTTGTTTTTCATATGAATGTTCTAAATATCCTTGATATAACAAATTGCAATTCTTCTTGAACTGAATAAAAATTCAGAAATCTTAAAATTGATTACTAAGTATTCTTAGACTTAAAGTTTGAATCTAAGTTATTAAAAGTTTTTCTTAAATTTTACTATTTTATTTACAAAATAAAAGTATAGAAGTTTATAAGTTAGTCTCTATCCTAAGTCATATTTTTATATAGTAAAAGGGTTACTTGAGGACAAGTAACATTTAAGTTTGGGGGATTTTGATACACCAAAAAAATGTGCAATTTTTCATATGTTTTTAATGCCTATATTTGGTGATTTTCAATGATAATGCACTTTAAAGGAAGTTTTTTTTGTATATTTTTGGTTTCAGGTACAGAAAATGGAGTTTTGGAGAAAAAAAAGCAAAAACGATGTAATTTAGAGCAAAAACTAGCAAGAAAGAAAATTTTGTCCTGACACATTTTGATATGTCTTTCTATGCTTAATCTCTTTTACACTTCTCACAAATTTTTGAATGAAATTAAACTTTAAAGAAAGGTTGTTTTATGCTTATTTTTTAGGTCAATCTGTTAGGAACACAACACAACTGAAACAGGGTGAAACAGAGCTAAAACGGAGCCAAGCGAAGCAAAATAGTGGAGCTACGTAGGGTGGGCACCGACATCGCTAGAGCCGGCACCGGCGGCCCTGAAGAGCATAAAATGATGCTCAAAACGGCGTTGATAGCGCCCGGGACGGTCATGGATCGATTTTTGGTGGTTTTTGATGTTCTAGAAGGCTCCCAAGTGATTCAAACACCCCATGAAGAAATTCAATGAATCTGGACACTTGGATTAGGCTCTTGAATGAAGAGACATGTCTTTTGGATGAATAAATTTGTCTCTTGGAAAAAAGAAGGGAATTCGTGTCTCTATAAAAAATAGGGCTTGACACCTTTCATGGGCATGCATGTGTGTGTGTGAGGGTGTGTGTGAGTGAGAAAATGTGGAGAATATTTAGTGATCTTAGAATAGAAGTAGAAATGTAGATTTTTACCTTTTTTGAAAAGATTTGTAAGGGGATTTTGAGAGAATATGTAAGAGAATGTTCTAGCATTGCATGGATCAGCGAGAGACTTTATGGGAGAGATTTTCATTTTTCTTTCAAGGGGAATAACTAAGTATTGTATTCTTCATTATCTAAAGATTTTGTAAACACTTATCTAGTGGATTTGCTTTAATGTAATGAAGTTTTTCGTTGTGTTTTCTTCGTGTTTTGTGATGTGTTTCTCTTACTCTTTCTTCTTCTTAAGAAATAGTGGCATGAGAGAATTATGTCATTATTTTCCTTTTACTTTTCCTTTACAATGAGTAGGATTCATGTTTTAGATTTTGGGATGCATGCTTGAAGAGGTTTTAATTATAAATGTGATGGTTTTTACTTGCACTTCATTTACATTACAATAAAGGCCTGTTGTAGTGTTAAAATTTGTTGTAATTGCATTAAGACACGAGAGGGCGGTGTAATTCTCAATAAAGTGGAACCAAATTCAAATTTCATGGATAGTGAATTTCATGGGGGTTGGATGCAAATAATTAGGGAAATATACTTTGATGGGTGTAGAATTGGAGATTTTAGGGTGACAGACTAAAATCCCTAATTCGTTCTTAGTGTTTAAAGAACTAAAGCGAGAGTTAGCCTTCAGAGGTGGGAGCTCTGGAGTGGGAGCCGGTATCCTCCTAGCCTAGCCACGGATTTAGGGACTAAACTTGAGATTAGCCAATGATTTTCTATAACACTGAATCAAGGTAGAGAATTAAAATTGCTCCTATTTGGCATATATAATATTTAATGCATCTCATTCCTTTACATTATCCAATTCACTACATAAGAAAAGTAGTTTTTTAACATTTTAAAGTTCTCCAAACCAAAAAGGGTTATCTTTAGAATTTAATATTTATATTTAGGAATAGCTACTATCCTTNATATATATATATATATATATAATTGTATTATGTGAAATAAGAGTAATTCTATTATTTACCCTCTTTTAGGTGCATAAAGAACATTGAAAAATATATAGTTTGGTCCCTAATTTCATGGTTAGGTTGGGAGGATATCAGCTCCCACTCTAGAGCTCCCACTACTCCCTCGCCTAAGGGCTAATAATCTTGCATTAGTTTACAATCAATTGGACCAAATTGGGGATTTTAATTGTCTCCTTAGAATCTCCAATTTTGCATTTAAAAAATTATATTTCCCTATGTATTTTCACTCATCCTCATAGATAACATCCTCACTCATGAAACTGAATGTGACTCTACCCATGTTGTAGAAATCATAGCCCTTTTGGATCATATGTTTCTAAACATATTTTAACATTTTAATTGGAGAGATGACAAAGTAAAGGAAGATTAGAGTTCAAATCATCACAATTTTTTTACATTTAAAACAGTATAAAACAAAATTAAATATTCACAAATTCATATCTCAAAGTAGAGAGAAAGATAAAGAAGACTACTTAATATTCATAAGAAGGATACGACAAAATACTAATTTCATATATAAAACAAATTTACAAAACAATAAAATAAAATACATAATGTATCTTACAATCCTTCCCAAGCAAATCCCTAGAAGTTCTCTTTAAGCACTTTTCCTCTTTAAAAGAACTCTCAATTCCCACTTGAAAGTGTAATGAAGAAGAAATCTCTCTTTCCTGCTCCTCTTACAGCTCTTGACTAAAATCTCCAAGTCCTTGACTTTCTCTCTCTAACTCTCTCTCACTCACACGCCACCACCTTACACACCTCTTTTCTCCTCTCTTTTAAAGCCCTAGACTTTCCTCTCTTTCATTAGAGGCTGCCTCCCTCGAAAAAGAATTCAAAATTTCTTCATAAGTTCTATTCAAAAGTTAAACCTTTTGAATTTCAAAAGACATGTCTATTTATTCAAGAGACATATCCCTTCATCATAGAACCTTCCAAAGTGTTTAGATGCATTGAATCACCCCATGGGGAATTTGAAACATGTGGACCCTTCAAAATGCGCGCAAAATTCATCCTGAACCGCCTTAATTCATCAAAAGTTATCTCTGGCACCTCAAGCGTTGATTCTTGGACTTCAAGCTCCAAATTACTTAGATCCGCGCTGTTTTGGGTTTTGGCACTTCAGACGTCGATCTAGCGCTTCAAGAATCGCCTCTATGTAAAATGGCGTTTCAGGCGCCAAATCTAGCTCTCTGTAAAGTGGCGCTTAAGGTGCCAACAAGTTTCAGATTCACAAAAATCGCTAGTTTGACTCCAAATTTCATCTTTTTGGCTACTTTTGCTCCAAGTACCTAAAATTGATATATCTGACGCTTCAAGCACCAGATTCACAAAATTTGCTAATTTGGCTCTAAATTTCGTACTTTTTGCTATTTTTGCTCCAAATGCCTAAAATTGATATACTTGCAATAAAAGCACAAAAATACTCTTCTTTAAAGTGTAATATAATTAAAAATAAGCATAAAATATATACTTAAAATAACACTTTATTTTGGTATATCAAAATCCCCCAAACTTAAATGTTACTTGTCCTCAAGTGCCACTTTGACTACATAAAAAAATACGACTTCGGNAAAATTTGCATTTAGGAGTAGTTGCTAGATAAAACACTATTTTAATCGACATTCCAATCTAAGGCCTGATAGTAGTATACTAAAATTTAACTAAGGACATCTTTCCTCACTTCCTCGTGCGATCGATATTCGGGGCTTAATCAGAAAGTCCTATATTACATGAGCGATACGTATACTTGCGTTTATATCATTGTGACTATATATAACATATAAAATTAAGCATATAAAAAAGTCGCATCACATGTCTATTGATTCAAGAGACATATCCTTTCATCATAGAACCTTCCATAGTGTCTAAATACATTGAATCACTCTATGGGGCATTTAAGACATGTGGACCCTTCAAAATGCATGCAAAATTTGTTCTGAACTGCCTTAATTTATAAAAAAAATTGTCTCTGGAGCCTCAGGCACTGATTCTGAGGCTTCAAGCTCCAAGTTGCTTAAATTTATGATGTTTTGGGTTCTAGCGCTTCAGACGTCGATCTAGCGTTTCAGGCATCGCCTCTATGTAAAATGGTGATTCAGGAGCCAAATCTAGCTCTCTGTAAAGTGGCGCTTAAGACGCCAACAAGTGTCAATTTCACAAAATTTGTTATTTTGGCTACAAATTTCATCTTTTTTGCTACTTTTGCTCCAAATACCTAAAATTGATATATCTGGCGCTTCAAGCGCCAGATTCACAAAATTTGGTATTTTGGCTCCAAATTTTGTCATTTTTGATACTTTTGCTCCAAATACCTAAAATTGATATACCTGCAATAAAAAAACAAAAATATCCTCATTTAAAGTGCAATATCTTCATAAATAAGAATAAAATATATACTTAAAATAACACTTGATTTTGGTGTATCAAAATCCCCCAAACTTAAATGTTACTTGTCATCAATTGACACTTTGACTACATAAGAAAATATGACTTCATATAGAGATTAACTTATAAACTTCTATACTTTAATTTTATAAATAAAATAGTAAAAATTAAGAAAAAATTTTAATAACTTAGATTAAAACTATAAGTCTAAGAATATTTAGAAATCAAATCTAAGATGTCTGAATCTCTATTCATTTCAAGAAGAATTGTAACTAATCATATCAATAATACTTAGAATATTAATATGAAAAAGTTTAGAAAAATCATGAAAACTTTACTAGTAAGGGTACTAATACTCAAACACAAGTTTAGAAAATGTAATAAAATCTTTTCCTGAAGTTAATTCAAGTGAAGCCAATTTTTTATTAGGCATCTCCTCAAGCTTCTCCTCACAATCTTTTTTTTTCTTTTTCCTCTTTTTTTTTTTATTCAGAATCTTTTTAATCCTTTCTTTTCTTTTCTTTTCTTTTTCAAGTGAGGATTACTATATCTAGATAACCTTTAATAATTTTGAATTTCACTATCCTCTTCTTAAAGTTAAATCTTTTTACTTTTCTTCACTTTATAAATTCATATTAGTTTTGATGATTTTTCATAAAGTCTCATTCCTTTCTTCTTACACGAAACTCTAAAATTCTTAATACTTTAAAAATACAATTTTCTTTACTTTAAATAGAAAAATTTAGTCTTATCCTTCATACCAAATAATCTTTAACTTTAGAATTGACCTTCATTATTAAAAATTTTTACCTAAATTTACCATAATATTGACAAACATAAATATAGTCATTTAAAGTTAAACACAAATATCCAAGGTAATGTTAAATTAATTTAAAAATATAGGTAATTAAGAACAAATAAAATTTGTTTTACTTCTTTTTAAAAGAAATTTTTCTTTCCCACAAACATAAGTTTTTAAGTAATTAAAAATGATTAGTAAAAAAATTTTTTAGGTGAAAGAAAATAAAAATAAAAACTAACCTGTAGAGAATTTCGGAATATGAAGTTGAGCTCTGATATACTATAGTACTAACTTAAAAATACAGGCTTTAAAGCATTAAATGAAACAAAACATATTTTAAAAGGATTTTCTAAGAATTAAAAACATACATAGAAATTAAATATACTAAAAATAAAAAAAAAGTAAAAATCTAAAATTTCTGTTATAATCCATAGTCATACTATAACAGTTATAAGAAAAACAAATAACAAAACAATCAACATAACAGAGAAAGGAAGAAAGAAATAAACTAAACTCCTAAAATATTTGTCTTAATCCTCTTCCTCATCATCATCATTATCATTATCATCATCTTCTTCTTCCTCTTCTTTATCATGATTTAAAACATAAGGAGTAAAACTGGAGCAAGTTTGAAATTCTACATTGTAATTACCCCTTAGATATCTTGTCATAGCTTCCTGATATGTTATATCTTGTTGAACTCTTCTCTTCATCATTATATGCATTCCTTGCTTCAATTCCTCAAATCCTATTTCACAAATTCACTATATTCATTTGTTGTATCAGAAGATGATCCATAATATTCTCAAGTGAAGCATATTTGGAAGCAGATGCCCTGGCAGCTGTTGGCATCAATTTTTGATGTCACGAGTGTAGAGTATCCACCCGCATGACTCTGGATAGTTTACGGTTTGTCTGTGACGTCCGATAGTTCAGACACCTACCCGAGACCTTTTCGATGCGTGTTGAGGGGCACGTACTCGGGGTTGTTCTGCTAGGCTATGACTTTCTTTTAGGTGAAGGCCGATTGACATTTGGCATGTCGGACAATTCCAATCGGGGCGAAAAAAATTATGTGGCGCGTCGTGCGTGATTTTGACTCAAATTGGCCCGATCGCTTGAAGAAGTGGTCTATATGACCCCAGATGATGAAACGGAANAAGAAAAAATTTCAATAACTTAGATTAAAACTATAAGTCTAAGAATATTTAGAAATCAAATCTAAGATGTCTAAATCTCTATTAATTTTAAGAAGAATTGTAATTCATCATATCAATAATACTTAGAATATTCATATGAAAAAAAAACTTCATGAAAACTTTACTAGTAAGGGTGCTAATACTCAAATAAAAGTTTAGAAAATGTAAGAAAGTCTTTTCCTCAAGTTAATTCAAGTGAAGGCAATTTTTTATTAGTCATGTCCTCATGCTTCTTCTCACAAAATTTTTTTTCTTTTTTCTCTTTTTTTTATTCAGGATCTTTTCAATCCTTTCTTTTCTTTTCTTTTCCAAGTGAGGATTACTATAACTGGATAGCCTTTAATAATTTTGAACTTCACTATCCTCTTCTTAAGGTTAAAGCTTTTTACCTTTCTTCACTTTATAAATTCATATTAGTTTTGATGATTTTTCATAATGTCTCATTATTTTCTTCTTACGTGAAACTCTAAAATTCTTAATACTTCAAAAATATAATTTTCTTTACTTTAAATAGAAAAATATAGTCTTATCCTTTCAAACCAAATATCTTTAACTTTAGAATTGACCTTGATTATTAATAACTTTTAACTAAATTTAGCATAATATTTACAAACATAAATATAGTCATTTAAAGTTAAACCCAAATATCCAAGGTCATGTTAAATTAATTTTAAGAATATAGGTAATTAAGGACAAATAAAATTTATTTTACTTCTTTTTAAAAGAAATGTTTCTTTCCCCCAAACTTACGTTCTTAAGTAATTAAAAATGTTCAGTACAAAAATTTTGTAGGTGAAAGAAAATAAAAATAAAAACTAACCTGTAGAGGATTTCTGAATATGAAGTTGAGCTCTGATATACTGTAGGTATTAACTTAAAAATACAGGCTTTAAAACATTAAATGAAACACAACATATTTTAAAAGGATTTGCTAAGAATTATAAACATACAAAAAAATTAAATATACTAAATTGCACCAAAAGTAAAAAATCTACAATTTATATTACAGTCCATAGTCATACTAAAACAGTTATAAGAAAAATAAATTAAAAAACAATCAACATAACAAACAAACAAACAAATAAAGAAACTAAACTCCTAAAATATTTATCGTCATCCTCTTCCTCCTCCTCCTCATCATCATCTTCTTCTTCTTCCTCTTCTTCATCATGATTTGACACATAAGGAGTAAAACTGGAGCAAGGTCAAAATTCTACATTGTAATCACCCCTTAGATATCTTGTCATAGCTTCCTGATATGTTATATCTTGTTGAGCTCTTCTCTTCTTATATTCATCCTTATATGCATTCCTTGCTTCAATTCCTCAAATTCTATTTTACAAACTCACCATATCCATTTGTTGTATCATAAGATGCTCCATAATATTCTCAAGTGAAGCAGATTTGGAAGTAGATGCCCTTGCCTCACATGTTGAGGGCCGATCACTTCCTCCACTCCTGGCTTCAGCAAATGATTCAAATCTTTGGACACTGAGTCTCCCAATTGGTTTTTGTGGTTGCAACTTTTCTTCATTTCTACCAAACTCTTCTCTTAATTGTTCACATAAAGTGAAAATCAAGGCAAGGTATCCTAAAACACTAGCTATAGCACTCCTAGCTATACTCCGAGCATGAAGTATTATAAGAGCACCAACATCTACTGCCTACATTAGCTGAATGCAGAAGTTTAGCACAACTCTATCTTTTCTTACCTCGCTCAGATGATTTGTTGGAAGCAATTTAACAGAAATGAAGTGATGTCATACTTTTGATTGAAAAGTCATCATGGAATTGGAGAAATTAACTCTCATATTGTTCTTAATTTTCCATTCTCCTCTTCAATCAGTAAAAAAAAACAACTACTTCATCCAGTGATGAGTAAGTCATTACAAATGCAGAGTATTCACAATGGAATACATTCCTCAGTCCATAAATGCATTGATTTTTTCTCTAGTAAACTCAACTTGCTTACCTCTCACGAAGATGTGAGTGATGCGGAGCGACTTAGTGTGACAATTTTGCAAATATTTTTCAATATTACAAAATCACACACGACGGATATATAATAAATATGCAATATAATTAAAAAAAATACTCTTTATGTAAATAATTTATCTTTTAAAACTCTTTTTAAACTGTTAAATCCTCTTTAATATCAATGCAAGTATATGTATCGTTCAAGTAATAAAGGGCTTTGAAATTTTCTTTTGGGCTACCTCCATTGTAAAAGAATTCAAAATTCCCTTCAAAATTTAACTCTTTTGAATTCAAAAGATGTGTCATTTGATCCAAGAGTCATATCCCTTCATAAAAGAACCTTCCAAAGTGTCTAAATACTTTGAATTACTCTAAGAGGTGTGTAGAAAAAGTGTCTCTATGAAAATTTGCGCAAAATTTGTCTCGAACCATCTTAATTTCAAAAAGCCATCCCTGACGCACCATGCACCACTTCTCTAGATTTTGGCGCATCATGCGCCAATTTGGCGCATCATATGCCAGAATCCCAAAATTCACTGTTTTGGCTCCAAAATTAGTTCTTTTTACAAATTTTGCTCCAAATGCCTAAAAATGATATACCTGCAATAAAAGCATAAAAATACCTTTCTTTAAAATGCAATATCACAAAAAAAATTAAGCATAAAATAAGTACTTAAAATAGTATATTATTTTGGTGTATCAATGAGTATCAGAAGTAAATTTTCAAGTTGGAATAAAACTCACGGATCATCAGAACTATTGCTACTATAGTGAAGTACCAGATTCTCTTCTAACTTTTAACAACGATCAACCTCTCGATCTCACCTCCAGGGTTAGCAAATGCTCGTTCCTAGATTAACTTTCTTGAGCCCATTTGAGTGTTGTAACTATGTTGGGCTTTATAGTTGACAAATCTTCTCGCGTCAAAATCTTTAGTAGGTTTTCCTTTTTTTACTTATGGAGCCATTTGAATTTTTATGGAAATCTAAAAAAATTCAAATAAATTACAAAATAAAAAATTTAACTTCACAAGTAAGATTATTTGGTAAGAAAATTTTTCCCCTGGGTTTTCTATAAGCTTTTTCATCAAATTCCCTAATTTTAGGATTTCTCATAAGGTAGGATAAATTCATGGTAAAAATAAAAAATTTCTAAGTTAAAATGAAGCTCTTACCAAGAGAAGATGAAATCTATGTTCTTTGGCCCTTGAAATCTTCTCAAATCTGCAAAATGTCAAGCTTTAAGTCGCGGTTTAGAGTTAGGAGAAGACTTAAGCAATAAAAATGGAGCTTTCTATGGACATTTGCTCAGTACCGCATTACATAAACCGCTAACTAACTCAAAAAAACACTTATTCTCATAATAAAATAATTTTCTAACACAAAACTTTCACAAATAACACAAAACTCACTTATATATATAAGATCCGTACTATTACAAACTAACAATTTTCAAGCCAACAAAATCTAATTCAGTGTCCAAAGTAAATCAAACATCCTATCACTGAAATCTAAGCATTAAAATATTCAACAACAAAAACAAATAAAGTTCAACAATGAAAGTAAATGCAAGCCAACATAACACCATAACATAATTAAGCAATACTAAATACGCATTCCGTGCATAAAATAAGTTCAAATATCTTTATCACTCTTGTCCTCTTGGATGTCTCCCATGGATTGGTAGTGCACATATAAGTTGTAGAAAGGTCGATAAGGAAATTCATCTATCGAATCTTCCTCAATCCAACCATATTTCTTGAACATACACATCAAACCATCTTTAATACTTCCAGTATGTTCAAAATGTTCTTTCATCCTCCAATCCAAATGATCCAGCATTTCAAACATATGTCATATCCGGAAGAATTCACTGTAGGGTGATGCTAATTTAATTACAGGACATGTTTAATGCCTATTTAGAAGCCATACTCCACCTATTCAGAGCCTCCTGCAATCAAGGGTAACCATCAAGCTCTCTTGCGCGCATTTTGGAAAAAAGTCAGGTTTTAGACCGGTCTAACTTTGCAAAGGTCCGAGACGCCTGTTCCCCAAACGAAAGTCTCTAAAATGTTCATTTTAATTTAAGAAGACATATTTAGCGACACGCAATTTCCATATCTTTGGATCAGATAAAACCATCCTACAGACATCCATGTGAAAAATGGAATTTTAGACTGTCAGGGCCATACCCGACCCTGGTCGATGATTTTTGCCAAATACAATGCAACTTAGGGTATGTTTGGATGTGAATAAGTATATCTTCTATCCTTAACAATTTTTTATTCAGATACCCATAGAACTCTCTCATCCATGCCTCAGCAAAGAAAGGAAGAAAAACACCAAAAATCAAATTTCATAAGGGGTGTCACATATGTGCCACCCCATGGATGCATATGTGCCTAGAAAGTAGTGCTCAATGTTAGTGTTGACACTTATGCAACCAAATATGGGTTTATATGCACCCAAGCCCTTCGATAGCATGTGTAACAAAGAAGGGGGTGTTTAAGCACCCCCAATTGGCGCATAGGAGCTGAAAATTTCCATGGATCACTCCAGACAAATATAGGGGCGCTTATATGCCCCCCAATTGGTGCTTAGGTGCCAAAGTAAATGTCTGCAGAATAATAAGATCATATGCGCCCAGTGCTTGACACATATTTTCCCAATGCAATTTTCTTCGCCAAAATTGTTGCATCATGACTGAATCACGAAGATAGATGTGCTCAATAGTGAGAAGCTTTTACAAAGCCCTTAAGCCACTTATGGAAGGGATCAAAGAAAAAATGAGAGGTTCTTGGCCTTTGTCTTGCAAGAAAATCCCCCTAGCAGATCTGTGGCAGTAGGGAAATCAAATAGAGCAACAAACTGTTGTGTCGAGTGAGAGCCATTGGAATGAGACTTCTTCACTTTTTTTAAATTTAGAGAGAGAGAGAGAGAGAGAGAGAGAGAGAGCTCTAGGGAGAGGAGAAGAGAGATTTCTAGGGGAGGACAGATCAAGTAAAGAACTTCTTCTTCTTCTTCTCCTTTCTTCTTATTTTTCATGTTATTCTTTCTTTCCATAATTGAGAATGCTTCTTGCTTCATCTTCCTCTTCCCACATTTTCCAAGAAAAGAGTGAGGTTTGGGAGAGCTTGGAAGAGAGGAGAGGGGAGAAGATCAAGGGAAGAAAAACCCCTTCTTCTCTCCTGCTTCTCACCGTTTGTCTTCCACAAAAAAATCTAGTTTCTTCATCCTTTTCTTCCTTTTCCACCACCAATCTTTTGGAGAGGGTGAGAGAGCTTAGAGAGGATATCAAGAACTAGGAAAGTGGTGTCTCCTTCTTAAAGGAGATATTTTACTCGATTTGGAGAAGGAAAAAAATCATCATCTCCTACATTCGGAGAGCTTCCTCTCACACTTGGGAGGAGTAGAGGATCTACTCTCATATTTGAGGAGAGCTTCATCTTTGCAACTGGGCACATCATAATTTCCCTTGAATTTTCCTTTCCTTAGCTAACTTTAAGATTGTGTTAGAGAATGATTAGGGCTAGGTTGTTTTTTTCCTAGAGACACTGTAAGGATAGGGAATCTTCATGGACAAATCTGCTAAGAATCCAAGTGATATGCTTGCAAAAGCCTTAGTCTAAACCATAAACTATCAAAATTCATATTTACTGTAGTTTTGGTGGTTTCAACTTTCCATGGAGAGGTTGAAATCGTTGGTGTTCAAAAGATAAAAAGAACTTTGTAGCTAGTTCATCCTATAAGTTGTGGGGAATTTTTCCTTCGAGAAATTGGAGAGCAAAATCCACCACATCCTTTGCCAAGGCTTGAAGCTGTTATGCCACACATCCATGTGCTAAAACCTAATCACCCATGTGAGGGTGCTACAACGGGTATGGCTTGCTATCGGGTGTTAGCATTTGCATTGATTAGTATGAATTTTCATGATGAGTGTCTTTACATTATGCATGTTGCATGTGTTATATTGGTCTGACCGATTGCCTTTTCCTGGTCGACCAACCACTTAGGTCTGACAAGCCAGCTTGGCCTAATTGACGACCACTTGGGTCCAACCGGTGACCCATCACTTGGGTCCAATCGGCTACCCCAGCCCTGCCGACCCATTAGTTATGATGTTCGAGGTTGACCACCAGGTTGACCTGATTGGTCAAAGAGCCAACATCACTTGCCGTGTGTCTTGCATGCACATTCACATCATTTTAAGTGTCTCTTCAAGCACCAACACTTGTGGTATCTTCCCCACATGCATATCACATGTGTTTGGGGAACGATATTGCATTGCTTTGGTGATTGGTGACTAGCTATGCTAGTCCATGATGTGTGAATTTACCTAGTGGAGGACACACCCTTCACTTCTTTTGGCACCATTTGATTTCCACAAACTTTGCATGTTGTGCATTCAATTTAAGCCATGCATTAAAGCCTCTGAACTCGTTATGTGTGCAACATGTATGCATTTTAGTTTTTTTCATTTGCATGTTGCATGATGATCTTCCATCGTGTTTGCTCATACCCTAGTTGAGTAATCACAATGTTGAATCTTGTGTGATGTTTGTTTGCATGGTTTGGTAGCGAGTCATACTCGATAGGTGAGTGACCCTGTCTCGGTCGCGATGCTTTAATGAGCATTGTTCTTCAGGTAGATACCAAGGAGTAGTGCGACTTAAAGCATCGAGATTGACACAAGTATGGCTGTGTTAAGGATCCAAGGTATCTAACTTGTGTCACTTTGCATGCTACGGGTCTGCATTTAATACCCCTATTTTAAAATAAGAAAAATAATTTTTCTACTTATGATATCCATACTAATTAAAAAAAGAACTATACAAATAAGAAGTTAGGCCATACGTAAGGCCAATGCTTTTTTAAATCCAAGTTAGGCCCTTGGATCATTAGTACGAGGTAGGTATGATGTCCCCGTTAAAGTCTTACATACACGAAGACTTTACCCTTGTGCACATTTAGATGTCGCGTTAGGAAAATTTCACTAGATGGTATGTTAGGCTAGGATTAGGGTGCTAGTTAGTCTTTTTCGATGTTTGGCTATTGTTTTGGTTTGCTTGCTCTAGCCAGGCATCATTTTGCTCTGATTTTGTGCGTTTACTGAGTGTGGACATGAGCAATAGTTTTTCTTACAGGGATCAATGCCTAAATATGTACACACATAAGTTTAATAAGGAAGGAGCAATGTCATTAATTATATTCTAACTTTTTCTTGCAAGTGCTGCTAAGCTTCTCCCACCAGTGGCTCATATGTGTTGCGTGATAAAACCTGTGCTAACTTTTCTATAGATCTAGTCCTTTTTTATTTTATCATGTATTTTATTGAGTCCTAGAATTGTGTTTATATCAAACATAAGGTACGAGCATGGGTTCTGAGGTGGATGACACACCGAACCATGTGACAGGGACCGAGAGTTGCTGCTCGTGTCTCATACCTTAATTCTGAATTTATATTCATGTATAAAAGTAGATCTGTGCATGTATATGCAGTGTCTGAATACTTTTTCCTGCTTTTCTGGGATATGTTGGCGACCCATCGACACTGACCTATTCTTAGATTATTCTTGGTTTTCTTTGAGTTTTATTTTGTGGCAGCTTTATTTTCATGTTTCTTTCTATTTGCTATTTATCTGAAATTGATCACGAAAAATAATCTAGGTTTTCTAAGGATCCTAATATTATAAATTTTCTACAAAATCCCAATAATAAAATATTATGATTAATCAAATTTTAGGGTTAAAAATTTAATTATTTTAAAACTTGCACTTACTTTTCTGCATGACCTTCGAGCAGGCTTTAAAACGGTTCGCATGTATGGTTATACACCCCATCATACTTAATAGGGCTTTCATGTTTAGGATTGTGGTAGATAACCACATTATATTTGCATGTCCCAAGAAGAAGCTCCCGTGCTTCTTCAGCCTGACTGGCCCAACATAGATTTCTACTTATATGGTCGTCTAACGTGATTGGGGTGTTAGAGACTACCTCGACCCAAACGAGATATAAGTTCTTTGTTCTTTAGATTTGTAGCTAGACCTCTTCTTTTACCTCCTTTCTTGAGGCATCTCCATCACTTACTCCGCGGATATAAATGTCACCTCTTTAAGCTCTATCTGCACAGGTCATAGGACTTAGAGTTTCATTCATTTGACCTTAGAACTATCAAAGTCTCCTTATATGATCCGAGAGAGAGATTTATTCGAATAAGAGAACAATATGACAATATATAAATAAACAAATTGGAGACACTAAGTTTTTAAAAAGAACAAAAAATAATCACATAACTATGTGTTAGTTTGTCATAGAGCAATGAGCATACATGGTCGACTTACTTCTGCGAGATCAGTTCTATTTAGACAAGTTAATGTTTAAACAACTTACATTTCGATAGAAATAGAAATTAAACTGCTCATATTATTTAAGCCTCTTATTGTGATTTTATTCTCTATTTGCAAGAAACGTTTTCAAATAAAAAGACAATGATATTAATAATAAGAATTGTTGATGTTGATCAATATTTTGAGCGCGCTATAGTTTGAGAAGTAATTTGGCATGCAAAGACTAATTTAATACGAAATAAATTTTGTTAATACATCTTCAAATAAAAATTTAAGGAAATATTAATAGAATATATTACTATAAGATATAAAATATATATGTATGTATGTATGTATGTATGTATATATATATATATATATATA
>JXCR01148676.1:181159-210244 GCA_002079205.1 Phalaenopsis hybrid cultivar | reverse complement strand
CCTTGTTTATTTACTCTGTTATTATATGCCAGTGGCTGAGCTGTGGCGCCAGAGCATGGCTACAAGCAAAAGTGATATCCACGATTTACTACTTTTTTATCGNACGCGTCGGAGCTCCTCCTCTTTGGCCAGCCGCACGCCAAAGCCGCCCCCTCTCGTCGGCCACCTTGCCGGCGAGTTTCTCGGCCACCGGAGTAGCTGATCTCATCGGGGTTCTCCTCGCTGTTGAGCTTTTCCGTTTGTAGCTAGCCGCCGCCCATTTTTGGAATTTTTTTTCCTTCCGACTGGTTTCCGTTGCTTACCTCCTCGCCGGCCATCCCTCGCCGGCTTACCTCCTCGCCGGCGACTATTGCGTAACAAAGCAACCTTGTTCCACCAGATTTCACATTTTTCTCCTTGTGTTTTCCATTCCATTTGTGCGCTATAGGCGCACCACCTCCGCCAACTCGTCTTGTTGCATTTCCAGGGGTCAGACATTTCGTCGGAGCATCTCAACGTCGTCGGACAGCAAGCGGAGACACTGTTTAAGGAGATGCGAGGGTCTTCCACCTTGCAAGAAATGCCTCCGTTGACGTACCCCGTCGGCATCCTCGTGGGTTTCCCTTTTCCACTGTCGTCGAGTGGCCCTTCTTGAAGGTTCATTTTTTATCAAATATTTTTATGCTAAAAATTATTTATTTTAAATACCTTGCATACCTCTTGCCCTCACAATTTCCCATCTTTTTGTTGTCTGGTGCACGTTTTACGAGGCACATTGGAGCATGGATCAGACACCGACGAGCTCGAAGCAAACAAAGAAACACGTCTGCAACCGTCACGGTGGTGAGACTTTCTACCTTCTAGCCAGCCTTAGGAATAGTGGAGTCTAGGCGTGTGGGTTCGATCACCCATATGGGGTATGTGCGCCGGCGTGGGTCGCTGCGATGACGTGCCTGCGTGATGGATTATTGGATTTCCTAGAGCCAACCTTTAGATTAGGACTTCCTGTGCATGGCCAAATACCCCTCTGTAGAGCTTAGTGTCTCCTCTTGTTGTGAGCCTTAGCACAAGTCCCGATGGGTCGGAGTCCCTCACTCCTCTTTGCTTTGGATTCCTCAGCTTTGCTTGGAGATGTTGGGAGGTCGGACTTGGCAAAGCGAGATAAGCTTTGTAGCTTGCTCGCTTTGCAAAGTCTGGGGGAGTTCACGAAATGGGAAAAGTTTGTAGCTAGTCCATTTCACGACGCCGTGGAGAGTTTCCCCCTCAGAGATCCGGGGAGAAATTCCCCACATTTCCTCAACAAAGCAAGAGGCGGTGGTGCCGCACATCCAAGGGTCTAAACCTTAAGTCTCCCAGGTGAGGTCGTTAGCACGAGCCCAATTTGCTATCTGCATGTTGGTTCTCTATATAGTGCATTTTTTGCTTGATGCATGTTGCATTTCACTTCGCTCCGACCGGCCACCCCGGGCAGCAAGCATTTTACTTAGCTTCAACCGGCCACCCCGGCCCGACGAGCATTTCACTTAGCTCCAACCAGCCGCCCCGGCCCGGTGAGCCTCTCATTTTGCTCTAACCGACCGCCCTGACCCAACGAGCATTTCACTTCGCTCCGATAGGCCGCTCCGGCTCGGTGAGCGTATCACTTTGGTTCGACAGACCACCACGGTCCGGTCGACCGATCACCTGCATTTTTGTCTGCTTTTGCATTATATCACATGCTTGCCTGTTTTCATGCTGCATCATATGTGTTTGCATTTGCATTTGCATTTGCACTTGGGTGATTCTCTCTAGTGAGAATCACCATTGTCTGTGGGTCACTGCCGCCTCAGTACACATTTCTTTGGGTCACTGCCTCCACGACGCACCCATCTTTTGGGCCCCTGTCACCACGACACGCCCATCACTTTTGGTCACTGCTGCTACGCTACACCTTTCTTTGGGCCACTGCCTCCAAGACACACTCATCCCTTTTGGTCACTGCCTCTACGGTACACCTTTCTTCGGGCCACTGCCTCTACGGTACACTTTTCTTCGGGCCACTGCCTCCACAACACGCTCGTCCCTTTTGGTCACTACCGCTACGGTACACCTCTCTTCGGGCTACCGCCTCCACGGCACGCCTATCCCTTTTGGTCACTGCCTCTACGACACACCTTCGGGCCACTGCCTCCACGGCATGCCCACCTTTTTCTGAGTCACTGCCTCACGGTACACTCATCACTTCTGTCACATGACTGATTGCATTTGCATTTGCATGTTTGCATAGATAGCAAGTCAGACTCATTAGGAGAGTGACCCCATGTTGGTCGCGATGCCTTAACGAGCATTGCTTGCTGGGTTGATCCCGGTGACCAATGCGAGTTAAGTCATCGGGATTGGCACGAGTATGACTGTGCTAAAGATCTAATAGATGTAACTCGTGTCACCTCTCTTCGTAACACCCTTTAGATCTTTCAGATCTTTAAAATGGGGCCGGTATGACGACCCTGTCAAAGTCATACTATACTCAGACTTACCCCGCACTTAGATACTAGGTTGACGCACTTTTCGTTAGATGGTGTGCTAGGCTAGGATTTAGGGTGTTAGGTAGTCTTTTTGATGCCTGACTATTGTTCTCTGCTGGATTGGTTGCCCTAGTCAGGTATCTTTCTTCTGCATTGTGCTTGTGATGTGATTGCATGCCGCATATGTGTAGTAGTATGTTAGGGCATTTTTCTGCATGGAGCCATGCCTATTTATTTGCACACACATAGGTACCGATATAGGGGGAGCAAATAAAGATTTCTGACCCTTTTGCTTGCAGGTGCTATTAGCTCCCCCACCTTTAAGGCATGGCTCATGATACATTATTTGCAGTGAGCTTTCCCGCTGACACTTGTTTTCATGCAGGATTGAGTCTTTTATTTTTCTATGTACTCTTAGAGTCTAAGAGAGTCATGTAGCAGAAATAAGACACAGGCACGTGTTTCAAGGAATTTGGCGCGGGAACCCCGTGGAGGGGACCAGGAGCAGATGCTCGTGCCCCGTATCTTAATTCTGCATTTTATATTGATGTATAGAATTAGGACCGGGCATGTATATGCGGAGTCCGACCGCCTTTTTCTTTTCTGGGATATGTTGCCGACCCAACGACACTGGCCTGTTAATTATTTTGATTTGACTTGCTTATTTTGCTTTTTGCATCATATTGCATGTTTGCACTTGCATGTGTTTTCCTTATTTCTTTCTGTCATCTGGGATTTCACGATATAATCTAGGCTCATTAAGGACCCTAAAATTGTAATTTTCTTAAAAAATCCTAAATAAAATATTCAAGATAATTAAAATTTAGGATTAAAATATTCAAAATGTAAAAATTTCCACATTTACTTTCCTGCTTATATTAATAGAGGCCTCACAATACTTAAGGACCGCTCTAGATAACTGCATTCATATTTGCATGTCCCGAGGAGGAGTCTCCATGCTTCTTCAACCTAACTGGCCCAACATACCTCTTTATAGGTGGTTTTCTAGTGCGCCTAGGGTGTTAGAAGACTCCTTGACCCAGACGGGGTGTAAGTCCTTTTGTTTGGGGCTTTCCAGCTTTGTAGCTGAACCTCCACTTTCTTTTCCTTCCTGAGGCATCCTTGCCACTTTGACAGATATAAGTCCCACCTCTTGAGCTCCAGCTTTTAGTCATAGGATAGAGTTTCTTTCCTTTAACTTTAGGGCTACCGAGGTTCCCGTGGACGACGCAATTCATGGATTGTTGATCGGGGATCTCAGGACGTGCTGGGTCGACTACCTTCATGACCAGGTAAACTTTGGGTCCTATAGCTCTAGATGACGAATATGTGGTTACCTCTACCATTTAGGATCACTCTACCTTCCTTTTTTTTGAGCCCCTTTGAGCCCTTCGCTCCTTGACTTCGTTGATATCATTTTGACGGTCTGATGCTGATGAGTTGCTGCCCATTTGGGATACGACGATTTGTCCTCTGCCCTTATGGCCCGGACATGTTTTGACTTGTTTGGATATCCTCGTCAAGATGATTTAGGTTATTTTGTGGGCCTCGTGTGCCAATGAGCCGCTACCCATTTGGGATGTGAGAGACTCACTCTCTGCCCGACGGTTTAGCTCGAGCTTTGAAGCATCGGGACTATTCCCACACGGAATAACCTTCCTTTGA
This sequence comes from Phalaenopsis hybrid cultivar, assembly GCA_002079205.1. Classification (NCBI taxonomy): domain Eukaryota; kingdom Viridiplantae; phylum Streptophyta; class Magnoliopsida; order Asparagales; family Orchidaceae; genus Phalaenopsis; species Phalaenopsis hybrid cultivar. Next base: position 206,096 of record JXCR01148676.1, on the reverse strand, counting down.
GTACCTATTGCCCCATATCCACGATAATCCAAGCAAAACTCCTTTTATCGAGAGTATTCTTGGGTACCCCCCAAGATGTAATTAACCAAGTGGGATACGTCCCCTTGGGAGTGCTCTTGACCCTATTACAGGCACCTACACCTGAATCTCTGGTTATTGGTAGTCTACACAGGTATTCTTTTGTGGATATCGGTTTAAGGTGCTTTCACCCGATCTTGTTTGGGCGGACACTCTTAACCTATCATTGCGAGGTTTACCAAACGTAGGCTCTCCACGTTTTGTGTTTTCTCTTGTTTGTCGTTTTGTCGTATGTCCCTTCTTTTTTGGTTCCTCTCCTATTCGAATCATCGATCTAGTTCGGAAGGGAGATTTCTTCGAATGGGAGAATTATAAGATGATCGACAAGCTGACGACTCCTTTTCAAATAAAAGAGAGAAAAAAAAAACAAAAACAGATGTTGAGGGCCTATCACTTCCTCCACTCCTGGCTTCAACAAATGATTCAAATCCTTGGACACTGAGTCTCCCAATTGGTCTTGTGGCTGCAACTTTTCTTCATTTCTACCAAACTCTACTCTTAATTGTTCACATAAAGCGAAAATCAGGGCATGGTATCCCAAACCACTAGCTATAACACTCCTAACAATACTACGAGCATGAAGTATTATAAGAGCACCGATATCTACTGCCTACATTTGCTGAATGCAGAAGTTTAGTACAATTATATTATAAGATCACAACTAATGCGGGGCGATTTAGTGTGCAATTTTGCAAATATTTTTTAATATTATAAAATCACACACAGCGGATATATAATAAATATGCAATGTAATCCAAAAAAATACTCTTTATGTAAATAATTTATCTTTTAAAACTCTTTTTAAACTATCAAATCCCCTTTAATATCAACGCAAATATACACATCACTCAAGTAATAAAGGGCTCTAATGGAGTCCTAGATATCGATCCCACAGGGAAATTAGGAAATCCTTAAGTAAACTATGAAAATTATTTTATAACAAAAACAAAAACAAAAGTAAAAGTAAAGTGCAAAGTTTGAAAATTAACTACTCAAGTGAATGCTAATTAAAATGCAGATATAAAAGTACATAAGCTAAACTAAACTAAATACTAAACTTTCAAAAGTAAAATTACAAAAATTAAACAAAGTTTTTCTTGTGACGGAAAGTTCAAATTTAAGGAAGCATCCTTCCTCTTTACAATGAGTATATGGATTGTGAAGAAATTGAAATCATTTGAAAAAATATATAAAAATTGTTTTGTGGCAAATATGAGCAATCTTATTCTTGACCCTCTTTCGAGTGCTATAAAGAACATTAACTAATCCAGAGTTTGATCCCTAATTATGTGGTTACGCTGGGAGGATACCAGTTGTCACTCTAGAGCTCCCACTACTTCCTCACCTAAGGGCTAACAATCTTGCATTAGTTTCCAATCAATTGGACCAAATTGGGGATTTTAATCTGTCATTTTAAAATATCTCATTCAACATCTAACAAAGTATATTTCCCTATTTATTTATACCCAATCCCAAGGATGACATACTCTCTCATGAAATCAAATGTGATTATCCCTATGTTGTAGAAATCATATCTCATTTAAAAACATATGTCTTTCATTAGATTTTAACATTTCAATTGACCAGATTGAAAAGTAAATGAAGATCGGAGTTGAAATCATCACAGATTATTATCATTTAAAACCGTGAAAAACAAAATCTATTCTTCACAAAACCATATCTCAAAGTAGGGAGAAGGATGAAGAAGACTACTCAAAATTCATGAGAAGGATACGATAAAACACGGATTTCATATATAAAAACAAGTTTACAAAACAAAAAAAATAAAAATACAACTTATCTCACAATCCTTCCCAAGCAAATCCTTAGAAGTTCTCTACAAGCCTTTCTCTCTTTAAAATCACTCCCAAATCTCTCACCTTCCCTTTTCTCTTATAACACTAGAAGAAAATCTCCTCTCACGCCCCCCTTTCTTTTCTCTAATGCCACACACTTCAAGCCTCCTCAAGCCTTCTTCTTTTATTTTAGGCTGCCTCCATTGGAAAAGAATTCAAAATTCCCTACAAAAGATAACTCTTTTGAATTCAAAAGATGTGTCATTTGATCCAAGAGTCATATCCCTTCATAAAAAAACCTTCCAAAGTGTCTAAATGCTTTGAATTACTCCAAGAGGTGTGTAAAACAAGTGTCTCTGTAAAATTTTTCGTAAAATTTGTCTCAAACTGCCTTAATTTCAAAAATTCATCCCTAGAGCATCATGCGCCACTTCTCTGGATTTTGGCGCATCATGCGTCGATCCTGTTTTGGCTCCAAAATTTATTCTTTTTACCATTATTACTCCAAATGCCTAAAAATGATATATCTACAACTAAAACACAAAAATACCCTTCTTTAATGTGCAATATCAAAAAAATAAACATAAAATAAGTACTTAAAATAATATATTATTTTGGTGTATCAATGAGTATCAGAAGTAAATTACAAGTTGGAATAAAACTCACGGATCATCAGAACTATTACTACTATAGTGAAGTACTAGATTCTCTCCTAATTTTTAGCGACAATCAACCTCTCAATCTCGACTCCAGGGTTAGCAAATGCTCGTTCCTAGATTAATTTTCTCAAGCCCATTTGAGTGTTGTAACAATGTTGGGCTTTATAGTTGATAAATATTCTCGCGTCAAAATCTTTAGTAGGCTTTCCTCTTTTTACCTGTGGAGCCATTTGAATTTCTATGAAAATAAAAAAAAATCTAAATAAATTACAAAATAAAAAATTTAACTTCACAAGTAAGATTATTTTGTAAGAAATTTTTTCCCATGGGTTTTTTATAAGCTTTTCATCAAATTGCTTATTTTAGGATTTCTCATAATGTAGGATAAATTCATTGTCAAAATAAACAATTTCTAAGTTATAGTGAAGCTCTTACTAAGAGAAGATGAAATCTATGATCTTTAGCCCTTGAAATCTTCTCAAATCCGCAAAATGTCATGCCCTAAGTCATGGTTTAGAGTTAGGAGAGGACTTAAGCAATAAAAATGGAGCTTTCTATGGAAATTTGCTCAGTACCGCATTACTTCAACCTCTAACTAACTCAAATAAACACTTATATTCATAATAAAACAACTTTCTAACACAAAACTTTCACAAACAATACAAAACTCACTTATATATATATAATCCGCATTATTACAAACTAACAGTTTTGAAGCCAACAAAATCTAATTCAGTGTCCAAAACAAACTAAACATCCTATCACTGAAATCTAAGTATTAAAATATTCAAAAATAAACAAAAATAAAGTTCAACAATGAAAGTAAATGCAATCCAACATAACACCATAACATAATTAAGCAATACTAAATATGCATTTCGTGCTTAAAATAAGTTCAAACATCTTCTTCACTCTCGTCCTCTTGGAAGTCTCCCATGGATTGGTAGTGCACATACAAGTTGTAGAAAGGTTGATAAGGAAATTCATCTATCAAATCTTCCTCAATCCAATCATGTTTCTTGAACATACACATCAAACCTTCTTTAATACGTCCATTATGTTCAAAATGTTCCTTCATCCTCCAATACAAATGATCTAGCATTTCAAACATATGTAATATCCAAAATAATTCACTATAGGGTGATGCTAATTTCATTATAGGACATGTTTAATGCCTATTTAGAAGCCATAAACCACCTATTTGGAGCGTCCTGCAATCAAGGGTAACCATCAAGCTCTCCTACGAGCATTTTGGAAAAAGTCAGGTTTTAGACCGGTCTAACTTCGCAGAGGTCCGAGACGCTTGTTCCCCAAATTAAAACCTCTAGAATGTTCATTTTAATTTAAGAAGCATATTTAGCGACACATACTTTCCATATTTTTGGATCGGATAAAATTATCTTACAGATATCCATGTGAAAAATTGAATTTTAGACCGTCGGGGCCATACCTGGCCCTGGTCGACGATTTTTGCCAAATACAGTGCACCTTAGGGTATGTGAGTAAGTATATCTTCTATCCTTAACAATTTTTTTATTCAGATACCCATAGGACTCTCTCATCCATGCCTCAACAAAGAAAAGAAGAAAAACACCAAAAATCAAATTTCATAAGGGGTGCCACATATGCGCCACCCCATGGATGCATATGTGCCTAGAAAGTAGTGCTCAATGTTAGTGTTGGCACTTATGCAACCAAATATGGGTTTATATGTGCCCAAGCCCTTCCATAGCATGTGTAATAAAGAAGGGGGTGTTTAAGCAACCCCAATTGGAGCATAAGAACTNCCCCCCCGCCTCCCAATTGGTGCTTAGGTGCCAAAGTAAATGTCTGTAATTAACAAGATCATATGCACCCTGTGCTTGGTACATATTTTCCCAATGCAATTTTCTCCGCCAAAATTGCTAAATCATGACTGAATCACGGAGACGTATGTGTGATAAGCCTAAAAATGTACTATTTTTCAAGCTTTATTTTATAATGATATTGCACTTTAAAGGTATGTTTTTTTTGTATTTTTGGTTGTAGGTACATCAAATTGAAGAATTTGGAGTGATTGGAGCAAAAATAATAAAAATGGACCAAAACGTAGCAAACCATAGCAAATCAGGTCGAACAGGGGCACACCGGAGCCAAGGGGACCTAAACTGGACACTTAAGTGCATGTGCCCGAAGCTTAAGCGCCCAAAAATGGTGCTTAGGCGCCGGTGACGGTTTTCAATATATCTTCTAGAATATACGTTGGATTTGGACAATTTTTTAAGCAGTGCTTCATGCATCTCTTGGGGATTTTGTTGGAAATGGGAAAATGGAATTTCTAGAAGAATTTGGGGAGGTTATATGGAGTTTTGTAGAGGCACTTCATGCACCATTTGGAAGATTCATGTAATCTAGATAGTTTTGAAGAGAGACTTAAGCATATCTTGGGAAATTATAAAAAAAGACTTGGAAATATTTTTAAAATAACTCTTAGACTCTAGAATTAATCTAAGGAGGAGAAGAAGACTTGGAGAAGAAGAGAAGCACGCTTTGGCGTGAGCCCCAAGTGGAGCGGCAAGGTGAGAGAGAAAGAGAGAGAGTGAGAGATTTCTTCTTTTCTTTTCACTTTGTTCTTGGAGAGGATTGTGAAGAGATTGTTTTTTTCTATAGAAGAAGAGTTTAATTTCTATCAGAGATAAGTATTTTCATTGTATTTTAATTTGAATTTATTACTTTTTTGTATGTTTTCAAAGTTTTGTTCAATGCAAAGTTCTTGTTGTTTCTCCATTTGTAGTGAGTACTTTTCTTTAGTCTTCCCTCTTGTAATGAATTAGTATGCACGTGTAGGATATAGAATTGCATAGAGTGAGAATATATTATGATGATTTTACTTTGTTCTTCATTAACATGTAAATTTGATCAACTTGCATGTTAAAATCGATTGTGAGAACAAGTAAGATTCGGAATGGTATTGTCTCAATCAACTGTGGTATAATCACATGAGATTGTATGGATGAGAATGTAGTCCATAAATTTAAGTGCAAATAAATAGGGAAATAATCTTTAAAGGGTGTAGAATTAGAGGACTTTAGAATGACAGACTAAAGCCCCTAATTTGGTCTATTGTTTTAGGTTTTGATGCGAGATGTTAGCCTCCACGTGGAGGGATAAGAGGGAACTCTAGAGTGAGAGCTAGTATCTTCCCTGCCTAGCCTGTCTTCAAAATTATTCAAACTTTAGATTAAACAATATTTTTTATAACCTCTCTAGTAAGGGTAAAGAATATAATTGCTCCTATTTGTCACAATCTCTTTCATTACTTGCTTTACTTTTGCACATGTCACTACTTTCATTGCATGAAGAAGAGTACTTTTAATATATTAAAAACCCCACTTTTTGATCTTCACTAAGTATTTTAATTTAGAAGTAGAAGTAGTATTGTAGTGAAAATTGTAGGATAAATTCTAAACAAAACTTTTATCAACCTTCCAAGCTAGGGCGTGTTAGTCTAAACAAGAATTTCTCTTGAAAATTGTTGTGATTAACCTCGATCTCCATAGGATTGATATTCGGGGCTTAATCAGTGTCGACACTATTTTGGTTAAAGGATTTGCCCGTAAGAAGCTGTCAGTCACCAGAATCAAAATCATGTCACCCACTTCGAAAGGACATTTTAATTTACATAAAGATTTAAGTTTAGAAAAATATGAAATCAAACTGACCCCATATTTTCATAGTTTAAATGAAAGAGCATTATACCTCAAACCAAGTATCTATCCTAAAGGATAAATACAAGACTTGAGGATGAGGCTCAATCAAATAAACTGAGCAATATATTACATCCGTTTGGTCTGCAAAACCATTTTATTTGCCAATAATTTCCCTTATTTAATATGAAAAATTAAATAGGGATTATATTAAGCTGGGTTCGGACAAACTTCCTATAAGGGTAAGCCTCAATAGTTAATTACATCTTAAATGACCAAAGTCAGCTAAGAAAACTCTCAATACAAATCAAGAAATATTATCTTCAAGGAGGTCAAATGGATAGTACTTTTCAACGATATCAGACAAAGATGTATTAAATGAGAATGGTTCAAATTTGGAACATTTATTGTAGAGTCCAAAGGATGAAGAACTAGGGGATGCCATAGATCCGTGGGAGAACCTCAGTGACTTCCCAAGCTATACTAATGCTTGGCTTCAATTTTGAGGAGAAATATTTAAGTGTTTCATCATGCCAATTTTATTTGTTAGGGCTTACATTCGTGTGAAACGATCACACAAATAGCCTGGAAGATGTGAGGATTTAGGTCGTGAAGGTTGACAACCTCGGAATCCTAAGATGAATTAGGGCAACAGAGCTGTATAAAGACCTAAAGATAAGTTGAGGGTTTATGTTGCATAAGCAGACAACCTAGAAATCTTATGGCTTGGTTGTTTAATTCTAAAGAAGGAAATTGGTTTAGCTGGGTAAGACAGGTTTTGCTGTTGAAGATGGTCGTGCTGCACACCATGCTAGCTCCAAGCTCCTTACCATGACGGGTTTAAGTTTTCTAGGGTGTCAAGTTATGATGTCAAATCAGATGGCCTTATGGTTATAGTTCTTTAAAAATTTATGGGGCATGTTAAATTTGATTAGAGCGACATCAGTTAGGATCCTACGGTTCCCTCGTCCTGGTACCACTATTTTCTATTGGATTCACTTAGTCTAAATGAATTTACTAAACTCATCTTAATGAGTTCTATACTTTCATTTAGACCGTGGGAAGCCTCGTTAACAACCGTAGGTTACCTCCTCTGAGGGATTCTTGATCATCCGATAGAGACGTCTTAATTTAGTTGCAATTATTGTTTTGTGATGTTTGTGATTAAATTTTGAGTAGTCTTATATTTTGAATGTTGTGAAGGTGATTTTTATCTTGGTTGATTTTAATTTTGGTTTTGGGTTTTGGTTTTGTGGCTATCTTAACAGTTTTGGTTTTCATGCATGGTGACATTGTTGTTTAGCATGCAATTTTATGTTTTGTTCATTCGCAGGTAAGTAAGCACAATGTGGAAAGCTTAAGAAAAGACAATGCTGTAAACTATAAAAGCATATATGGCAAGTCTTCTCGTTCCACCACCTGAAACTCAAAATGCATGTTAGAGCTTTTTATGTAAAGCGAAAAAAGTAAGGTTTTAGGGACCTACCTAAACCTAGGTCATATCTTGGTGGGCCCCTATTGGTTTGATTAAGGACAATTTTGTTAAGCAAAACATATTAATTTTAGTGGACTTCCGAGGTATCCAACAGGTCTAGAGGAATAAGCATGTCCATGCTTCCCTCTCACTACCTGGTGAAAAGCCTCAAACTCATTTGAACTTATTATGCTGCTTAATAATTCATGTTATGAATAGCTTTAATGCTTAGTGAACATTGATGTTTCAATTATCCTTAAGAGTAAGGTAATTATCATTTGTCATTTAATTGGGAAGTTATGTGGGTGAAGATCCTTATAGGGGGCAAGTTAGCATTATTGAAACACTTAGCCGATTTGAGTTCTAACTTGGGCTTATGGTGTTCAAAGGTGTTTTACTTTATATTCATTCTTCTAATTCTTATTTAATCAAATTTGATTTTAGCTTAAGTCACCACTAAGCCCTTTAGACCTAGGTAGATTTTTTGGTTATCTTGAAAGAAGTTGAATTTTTAAGTGATAATAATTATTCATTTTCAAAACATTTAAGTGTCTTTTGAACATCAAGTTAGGGTATTACATTTGTGAATTATCAACTTCCAAAGTCATACCCCTAAGTCTAAGATCATTTAATTTAATTGACTTCCAAATTTTAATAATTTAAGGAATTACAAATTTATCCCTTAATTATGGAAGGAGTGAGGTTGGTTTCTACCAATTAATCCCCTTGTGTTTCAGTTATCCAAATAATTTAGTTAAAATCAGAGGTTACCCATTTCCCTCATTGAATTAAGCCTAAATGTTAATTAAGGCTAAATTTCCAAAATTACACTTTTGCCCCTAAGGCTCTATTACTTCAAAATTTGTCAAATTTAATCCAAATGACTTTGAAATTTTTATCTCACTTCACTCATGGGTGAATTAAGACATCAAAGAGAAATTGTGATTTTTCAAAATTTAATTTAATTTACATATTTATTTTAATGCAAGAATAAGATTTTTCAAAGAAAATTCTATAACTTGACCAAGGAAAAACCTAATCTCTTAAAATTTTTACTGGAATTAGACTTACTCTAGAGAAGCATTGGAGCCAAACTTCATGCTTTATTGAGTTATATTTGAACTTTAAGAATTATTTTAAGTTCTAGATTATTTATTAATTACAAAATATTTTGAATGTAGAAAATTAAGTTTTATATTTTTATTAAATATTTCCAAGGTCAAGGAAACTAGAGAAACAAATTTCACATTTTTTTTATTTTTCTTTGAATTATTAAAATTATTTTAGTGCAAATCCATTTTTAGCCTTTAAAAATTATTTTAAGCTTCAAAATTCAATATATTCACTTAGAAAATTAGTGAAAATATTCCAATTGTTCATAATTGCTTAGGAAACAACTTAAAATATTTCCATGAATTTTATTATTCTTGTGATTTTTATCATTTTTTAATTATTTGAATATTGAAAATGGGCTTGAAAATTGAATTTTTATTTTAATTTCAAATTTATTTTTAAAAAAATTCTCTGATCAACAGAGAACTCTCAAAACCAATTTTTATAATTTTTGAGTTATATTTTAATTATTAAAAATCATTTTAGTTCCAAAAATGTCATTCAACATAGAAAATCAATTTGAGTTATCAAATGAGCTCCAAGTGTTTTGAAATTTTTATGGGGAGTTTTCTGAACTTTAAATCACAGTTGAGATTAAAATATAAGCCACTTAGATGTTTGTGTTTCTCAAAATTAATTTTCTTTGTGTTTTAGGGTTGGTGGAAATTAAGTGCATTCTTAATGAATTAAAGTATGAAATATTTTTCAAAGGGTTCTCTGATCATAGCAAACCTTACAAAAATTTCTTGGAATTTTCTAAGCAGCATGCTAATTATTATGATTAATTTATGCAAATAATATACATAAACTTGGAAAGTATGGATCTCTGTCTAGAGATATCCTCTGACTTTGGAAAAATCAGGGAATGTTCCCCATGATAGAGACTACAACATGTCAAAATTTCAAGCCATGGTGAAATGTCTACATGCATGGAGAATTAAAAGACTCAAAATCATATTTAATTAACTAAAAATAAAATATGCATCAAGTAAACTTTAAACTATTTTCACATTGTTTTCCTCTGTTCACTGAGCAAGAGGGTATTTTTATTTTGTCTTTGTGATTTTTCTACACTAAGATATGGATTTTTGAAGTTAGGGCTATTTATTCAAATAAAAAATACCCTATTTATCTATTTAAAAGTGCGACGCTGACTAAATCCTAGGTGGCTCCGAAGCTCCACGCGACATCCTCTGGTTCGGCGCCGTCATCCACCGTGTTTCATGTAAGAAGGCGTTGTCCAGCTAGATCTCATCCGTTGATGAGATAAACGCGCGATTGGACGGCTCCCCGTTATCGTCCCCAATACCTTAGCCCCAGAACCATACATTTTCAAAGCTTAAGATCTCACTCATTTCTTAACCAAATTAAGTGCGGTTTGTTTCTAAATGCTCATCTAGGTGTGACGAACACATCCATATGGTAATCATGCAATTAAATTAGCTATAATCAAATGGAGGACTAAAACAAGCTCGATAGGAGGGGGAGTTCAATACCTTTTCTCTGAGAAGGGAAGCTTCGATCAGAGGTATTCGACACATTCATGGAGGTTTATGGAGGTTAGGGATTGAACCTCTTGTTGTGGTGAAGGGTCTAGGTATGAATTCGACCAAGTTCGATTTCAGGTGTTGGTCTAGAGCCATTCTAGGGGCTCTGTATTAGGGGGATTTGATGGGGCTTCTTCTTCTTTCACTATAGTGATGGTGTGGGTGAGTTTAGTTTGATTTTGGTGGAGTGTAGAAGTGTGGGGCAAGGTTTTGAGCTAAAAAATTGAACTCCGGTAAGGGGATTTAGGGCAATGTGGTGGTTAGGTTATACAGTGAAGGTCTTAAGGAAGCTCAGGGAGTAATTTTAGAGGGTATCCTTAAGAAATTTTCAGCACCCACCCATTTTCCATGGAGGTGAGCTTTTACAAAAGTGGCCAATGGTGGCTCTGTGGGTCAATTAGAGGGTGCAAAGTGCTGCCTATGTGGAGAACAGAGAGGCTCTAAACTTAAAATTGGATTAGGGCCTCAAGGTTTGAATTGGGTTTTGACTTTTTGGGGTGGCTCATAGTTTTAGTGTTTTCCAACCACTAGGCCAGCCAGCCAAGCCAGGGGAGGTGGCTAAGAGGTCAGGTGAGCCAGGAAAATATGTCACAGCAATTAAATGGGTTGGTGTTTAGTTTTGGCAAAAGAAATCCTTGGCTTAAGAAAATTTGGAATCAAATCCCTTCATTTGGGGATCCCTTGTCCCATGTCTCATTTGGGTGGTTCCATGGGGTTTGTCTTGGTCAATAGGGTTCAAAATTTGGTTGTGGTGGTCCTTGGTTGGCCAATTTGGCTATGTTAGGTCAATTTTGGTGAAGGGGCCTATGTGGGTGCAAGTGACCAAAACTTGGGTTTGGGCTAAGCTAGCCATAATAATTGGCCCAATTGATTGATGCATTTGATATTGATGATTGTAATGAACATTTTTGGTGAAGGATTGAAAGAATTTTGAGTTCAATTGGAGGTTCAATTTGAGGGATTTTGGAATTTTGATCAATTTGGGCATGTTGTGCTAGACTTGGGTCTAGATTGGGCTAGGTTTGGACTAAGTCCAAATTTATTGTTGAGAATGGTCAATAAGAATGTCATGAAGAGCTTTAAACATGAATTGAGTGCTAATTTTTATGCTAAGGCATTCAATTTAGTGGAATTTGGAGGTATAGCCAATTTGGGCCAAATTTGGGATTTTTTGGATATAAGTTAAAATTAAATGAAATTGAGGCCTCACCAAGGCCAATTGAAGGTCAAGTTTGATGTGTAGGAGTGTTATGAAGAGTTTTCAACATAAATTATGACAAATTGAGTAGGTTATAGGTTCAATTTGGTGAGATTAGGTCATGTGGCCAAAAGTGGGGGTTGGCCTCAGATCAAAATTGGGCTAAAAAAATGGGCTAATTGAGATTGGATTTGGTTTAGATTTCTCATATAGAAGGTGAATTTGATTTTAGAATTGAAATTGGGGGAAATTGGGACCAACATGATAAACATTTAAGGTAAATTTGGGGAAATTATGCCTTTAAAGACAATTTAGGGGTTTTGGTCAAAATGGTCAAATTGGGTCATGTGGTAGTTGAGAAAAATGAAATTGAGAATATTTGAAAGGTTTTGGGAATTTTTGGGATTTTTTTGGAATTTTTGAAATTTTGGGCTAAGAAGGGGCATTTTGGTAATTTGGCAATTTTTTTGTGATTTTGGGTAATTTGGATGTTTTTAAAAGGTTTGAAATGATTTTTGAATAAAATTGGGTTTGTTGGGTAAATTTAGGAATTTTGGCCAAATTTAAGGTTTCAATGGTACTTAGGTAATTTGGGGGAGTTTAAGGGCAAGAAGGCCAAGTTGGGTATTTTTTGTAGAATTGGGGTGCCAACCACCATAAATGAGCTATGGACCAATGGAACCCCATTTGGGTCCTCTATGTACTGCTTTTAGATAAAAACTAGCCCAGGGCCAGAGGGTATAGGGGACCATCTACACGAGTCTCCCAGAGGATTAATGTATCAAAGTCGAGGAACTTTTGGTTTGTATTTGTGAGTGATTGGGAGTGAGGTGAGTGTAGTGAGTGCCTTAACTCTAGACCAACACCCAGAGTCAACCCTAATGGCAAGCAGTTTTATGGGAACTCACCTTGAGCTCCCCTATAATGACCCCACCTACTTAGTGCTAGAGGTTAGGACCAGTATGTTGTATGTTAGACCAATTTTGGTGCTAGCTTTCTAGGAATAGTCAACAGGAAAATCTTATGGCTAGACCCTAAGCTATTAAAGAGGAAGAACTAGATCTCAACCAAAAGTGAGGTCAACAATCAGAAAGCCCTATATTACTTAATAACGATACGTATACTTGCATAGAATCCCTAGAAATATAATTAAAATCTTACTTTGCTTGGGATCAAGTTTTCGGTGTTATTAACAGGGATTAAAATCTTCAAGTAGTGATGTCAACTTTCTAAATTCTACATATAAAAAAGAATATCAAGATCAAGTTTTTGGCGTCGTTGTCGGGGATCACAATGATTAATCTTGACTTTTAGGAGAATTTTAGTTGAAGTAATTAGGCTTAGACTTGTAAACTGTAGTGTCGTAAAAACTATTTTTGTATGAAAAGTGTTTTTTGTATGAAAAGTATTGTGAAAAAAACTGTTTGTGTGAAAAATAAGGTATTTGTGAAAATATTTTATTGTGTTGAATATATTTTTTGTTTTATTTCTTTAATTATTAATGTATTATTTGTTGTGTTGCGTATGCGAAATAAAGAATCAATAAGACTTGTGTCTTATGATCCTGAGTTAGAAAAAAAGGAAAAAAAAATCAAAAAACATAAAGGACTTGAAAAACTAGAAATGGAAATGGAAAACATTCAAAATAATAACTTAGAGAATCATCATAAATCATTGAAGGATATGTAAATCCTACGGCAGATAAAATTCACTCAAGTATACAAACCCCTGTCATAGAAGTTGACTCGTTTGAAATAAATCCATTGATTATCCAACTAGTGCAGAACAACCAGTTTGTGGGAACTCCTTCGTAGGATCCCTATTTACACTTATCAAATTTTCTAAAACTTTGTGCTACATTTCGTTATAACAACATGTCAGACGATGCTGTAAGACTAAAGCTTTTTCCTTTCTCACTAAGGGATAAGGCTAAAATGTGGTTTTATTCATTAGCACTTGGCTCTATTGAAAATTGGGAGGAGTTAAATCAGAAATTCTTAGCTAAGTATTTTCCATCTTCAAGAACTACTAAACTTAGAAACGATATTATCTCATTTTGTCAGTATCAAGGGAAATCAATGTACAAAACCTGGGAAAGATTTAAGGAACTCCTAAGTAAGTGTCCACACCAAGCTCTGCCCGATTGGTTAATCATTCAAACTTTTTACAATGGGTTAGTAGGATCTCTTAGGTCTACAATTGACGCTGCCGCTAGTGGATCATTAATGTCAAAACTATTTCATGTAGCATATGAGTTAATTGAAGAAATGACTACAAATAAATTTCAATGGCCCTCTATAAGGGAAAATCCTAAAAAGGTAGCCAATGTTCATGATACAGATGCGTTTACAATTCTTGCATCTTAGGTTGCTACAATATTAAGGAAGTTGGTCCAACTTGGAATGAACCAGCCTCAATTGGCTTTAGTAAGTGAGGAAAGTTCATTAGGGCATATGGTTGATTCTAACTTATCATATGAGACTTTAAATACCATAAACAACCTGTATTCTAACTTTTACAACTCAGGTTGGAAGAATCATCTTAATTTTAACTAGTATCATACTATTTGGGGTTGAAACCAACAATGGGAAAATAATCATGCAAATCCTAATGAAAGTTGGAATAATCAGGGTAATAAACTATAGACCTTCATATCCACCAAACTCTAACAATGATCAACAATTTAAGGATAAGATGATGTTTATAGAAGAAGTGGCATTGCAAATGGGAAACCAGTTGCAAGGTTAAAATGCTGCGATTAGAAACATAGAGAATCAACTGGGACAAATTGCCAATTTACTTAGCAATAGACCCCAAGGAACACTTCCTAGCAACACTTAGATCAACCCTAAAGAGAGAAAAGATGAACAAATAGACGTCCAATTAAGAAGTGGAAGAGAGATATAGGGTGTGGTTAGAAAAGAGAAAGAAGTGAGAGAAACAAAGGAAACTAAAAGACCTAAAGAACATGTTTATAAGGATCTGAAAAAATTAATATCTTCAACTAAAATCAATTTAGAAAGACCGCCACTTCCATTTCCTTAAAGACCTAGACAGTATGAGTTGGATAAACAATTTTCAAAGTTCATGGAAGTATTGAAGAAGTTAACAATAAATATTACTTTTGCTGAAGCTTTGGAGCAAATGAAAAGTTATGCAAAATTTATGAAAGAGATATTAAACAAGAAAAGAAAGTTTGGGGATTACGAGACAGTTGCACTAAGTGAGGAGTGCAGCTCTATGCTGCAGAAAAAGCTTCCTCATAAACTTAAAGATCCTTATAGCTTATCAGTTCCTTATGCAATTGGAGAAAGATTATGTGAAAAAGCTTTATGCGATTTAGGATTGAGCATTAATGTGATGCCTCTATCAATATTTAGAATGTTAGGTTTAGCCGATATTTCTCCCACTACTGTAACCCTTCAGTTAGTTGATCGATATATCATTTATCCAAAAGGGATTAAAGAAGTACTTGTTAAAGTTGATAAATTTATCTTTCCTGTGGACTTTATTGTATTAGATATGAAGGAAGATAAAGAAAATCTAATTATTTTGGGGAGACCTTTCCTTATTACTGGACAAGCTATGATAGATGCATTAAAAGCAGAGTTGACTATGAATATTAATAACCATGAAGCCACTTTTGATGCTTTAAAGGCTATGAAGTATCCAGNATTTTTAGAACAAAATTTTAGCAATTCTAAAGGATGACCCATTAACTTTAATCTACATAAATTATTTTAAAATTTTAGTATTACTTGAGGATAAGTAATGTTTAAGTTTAGGGGATTTTGATACGCCTAAAAATGTACTATTTTTCATGCTTCATTTTATAATGATATAGCACTTTGAAGGTATTTTTTCTTGTGTTTTTGGTTGTAGGTGCATCACATTGAAGAATTTGGAGTGATTGGAGCAAAAGGAACAAAAATGGATCAAAACGGAGCAAACCGGAGCAAATCGGGTCGAATCGGGGCACATCAGAGCCAAGAGGACCTAAAACAGACACTTAAGTGCCTGTACCCGATACTTAAGCACCCAAAATGTTGCTTAGGCGCCACTAGATGGAGAAAGGAGCGCTTAAGCGCCCAAAAACGGCGCTTAGGCGCCGGTGACAGTTTTCAACATATCTTCTAGAATATACGTCGGATTTGGATGATTTTTGAAGCGGTGCTTCGTGCATATCTTAGGGAATTTATTGGAAATGAGAAAAGGGACTTTATAAAATAATTTTGGATGGTTATATGGAGTTTTTAAGAGGCACTTCAAGCACCATCTGGAAGATTCATTGAATCTGGACAGTTTTGAAGAGACACTTAAGCATCTCTTGGGAAATTATAAAACAGGCTTGGAAATATTTTTTAAACAACTCTTAGACTCTTGAATTAATTGAAAGAGGAGAAGAAGATTTGGAGAAGAAGAGAAGAAGGCTTGGGCATGAGCCCCAAGCGGAGCGGCAAGGTGAGAAAGAAAGAGAGAGTGTGAGAGATTTCTTCTTTTCTTTTCACTTTGTTCTTGGAGAGGATTGTAAGGAGATTGCTTTTGATAAACAAGGAAAGTTTGATTTCTATCAGAGATAAGTATTTTCATTATATTTTGATTTGAATTTATTACTTTGTTTGTATGTTTTCAAAGTCTTGTTCAATGAAAATTTCTTGTTGTTTCTCTTTATGCAGTGAGTAGTTTTCTTTACTCTTCCCTCTTGTAATGAATTAGTATGCATGTGTAGGATATAGAATTAAGTAAAGTGAGAATATATTGTGATGATTTTACTTTGTTCTTCATTTACATGTAAACTTGATCAACTTGCTTATTAAAATCTATTGTGAGAACATATAAGATCCGTGATGGTATTGTCTCAATCAACTGTGGTAGAATCACATGAGATTGTATGGATGAGAATGTAGTACATATAGTTAAGTTCAAATAAATATGGAAATAATCTTTAAAGGGTGTAGAATTAGAGGACTTTAGAGTGACAAGCTAAAGCCCCTAATTTGGTTTATTGTTTTAGGTTTTGATGCGAGATGTTAGCCTCCAGGTGGAGGGATAAGAGGGAACTCTAGAATGAGAGCTAGTATCTTCCCTACCTAGCCCGTCTTCAAAACTATTCAAACTTTTATCGACCTTCCAAGTTAGGGCGTGTTATTCTAAATTAGAATTTCTCTTGAAAGTCGTCGTGATTAACCTCGATCTCCATGGGATCGATATTCGGGGCTTAATCAGAAAGCCCTATATTACTTGATAATGATACATATACTTGCATAGAATCCCTATAAATATAATTGAAATCTTACTTTGCTTGGGATCAAGTTTTTGGTGTCATTATTGGGGATTAAAATCTTTAAGTAGTGGTGTCAACTTCTTAATATCTACATATAAAAAAGAATATCAGGATCAATGTGCTCAACAGTGAGAAGCTTTTACAAGGCCCTTAAGCCACTTTTGGAAGGGATCAAAGAAAAAATGAGAGGTTCTTGGCCATTGTCTTGGAAGGAAATCCCCTAGCAGGTCTGTGGCAGCAGGGAAATCAAATAGAGCAACAAACTTTTGTCTCGAGTAGGAGCCATTGGAATGAGACTTCTTCATTTTTTTTTAATTTAGAGAGAGAGAGAGAGAGCTCTAGGGAGAGGTGAAGAGAGATTTCTAGAGGAGGACATATCAAGTGAAGAACTTCTTCTTCTCCTTTCTTCTTATTTTTCCTATTTTTCTTTCTTTCCATAATTGAGAATGCTTCTTGCTTCATCTTCCTCGTCCCACATTTTCCAAGAAAAGAGTGTTGTTTGGGAGAGATTGGAAGAGAGAAGGGTTTTAGAGAGAATATGAAGGGAAAAAAAACACCTTCTTTCCTTCTTCTCACCGTTTGTCTTCCACAAAAAAATATAGTTTCTTCATCATTTTCTTCCTTTTCCACCACCAATCTTTTGGAGAGGGTGAGAGAGCTTAGAGAGGATATCAAGAGCAAGGAAAGTGGTGTCTCCTTCCTAAAGGAGATCTTTTAATCAATTTGGAGAAGGAAAAAAACCATCATCTCCTACATAGGGAGAGCTTCCTCTCACCCTTGGGAGGAGTAGAGGATCTACTCTCATACTTGAGGAGAGCTTCATCTTTGTAACTCGGGACATCATAATTTTCCTTGTGTTTTCCTTTCCTTAGCTAACTCTAAGATTTTGTTAGAGAATGATTAGGGCTAGGTTTTTGTTTTCTTAGAGAAACTGCAAGGATAGGGAACCTTCATGGACAAATCCGCTAAGAATCCAAGTGATATCCTTGCAAAAGCCTTAGCCTCAACCATAAACTATCATAATTCATATTTCATGTAGTTTTGGAGGTTCCAACCTTCCATGGAGAAGTTGAAATCGCTGGTGTTTGAAGGATAAAAAGAACTTTGTAGCTAGCTCATCCTATAAGTTCTGGGGAATTTTTACTTCAAGAAATTGGAGAGCAAAATTCACCGCATCCTTTGCCAAGGCCTGAAGCTGTTATGTTACACATCCATGTGCTAAAACCTAATCACCTATGCGAGGGTGCTACGACGGGTATGACTTTCTATCGGGTGTTAGCATTTGCATTGATTAGTATGAATTTTCATGATGAGTGTCTTTACATTATGCATGTTGCATGCATTATATTGGTTTGACTGACCGCCTTGTCCTTGTCGACCGACCACTTAGATCCGACAGGCCAGCTCGGCCTAATTGACCGACCACTTGGGTCCAACCGGTTGGCACGGCTCAACCGACCCATCACTTGGGTCCAATCGGCTGCCCGGACCCTACCGACCTATTAGTTATGATGTTCGAGGCTGACCACCCGGGTCGACCTAACGGGTCAAAGAGCCAACATCACTTGCATGACGTGTGTCTTGCATGCACATTCACATCATTTTAGGTGTCTCTTCAAGCACCAACACTCGTGGTATCTTCCCCACATGCATATCACATGAGTTTGGGGCATGATACTTGCATTGCTTTGGTGATTGGTGACTAGCTATGCTAGTCCATCATGTGTGAGTTTACATAGTAGAGGACACATTCTTCCCTTCTTTTGGCACCATTTGATTTCCACAAACTTTGCATGCTATTCATTCAATTTAGCCATGCCTTAAAGCCTCTGAACACATTGTGTGTTCAACATGTATGCATTTTAGTTTTTTTCATTTGCATGTTGCTTGATGATCTTCCATCGTGTTTGCTCATACCCTAGTTGAGTAATTACAATGTTGAACCTTGTGTGATGTTTGTTTGCATTTGCATTTGTTTGCATGGTTTGGTAGCGAGTCATACTCGATAGGTGAGTGACCCTATCCCGGTCGCGATGCTTTAATGAGCATTGTTCTTCGGTTAGATACCAAGGAGTAGTGCGACTTAAAGCATCGAGATTGACACAAGTATAACTGTGCTAAGGATCCAATATATCTAACTTGTGTCACTTTGCATGCTACTGGTCTGCATTTAATAGACCTATTTTAAAATAAGAAAATTAATTTTTCTACTTATGATATCCATACTAATTAAAAAAAGAACTATACAAATAAGAAGTTAGGCCATCTTTTTTAAATCTAAGTTAAGCCCTTGGATCGTTAGTACGGGGTAGGTATGATGTCCCCGTTAAAGTCTTACATATGCAGAGACTTTACCCTTATGCACATTTAGATGTCGTGTTAGGAAAAATTCATTAGATGGTGTGTTAGGCTAGGATTAGGGTGCTAGTTAGTCTTTTTTGATGTTTGGTTATTGTTTTGATTTGGTTGCTCTAGCCAGTCATCACTTTGCTCTGATTTTGTGTGTTTACTGAGTGTGGACATGAGCAATAGTTTTTCTTAGAGGGATCAACGCCTAAATATATACACAGATAAGTTTAATAAGGAAGGAGCAATGTCATGATTTATATTCTAAATTTTTCTTGCAAGTGCTGCTAAGCTTCTCTCACCAGTGGCTCATATGTGTTGCATGATATAACATGTGCTAACTTTTCTATAGATCGAGTCCTTTTTATTTTATCATGTATTCTATTGAGTCCTAGAATTGTGCTTATATAAAAAATAAGGTAAGAGCATGGGTTTTGAGGTGGATGACACACCGAACCATGTGACAGGAACCGAGAGCTGCTGCTCGTGTCTCATACCTTAATTCTGAATTTATATTCATGTATAAAAGTAGATCCGTGCATGTATATGCAGTGTCTGAATACTTTTTCCTGCTTTCCTGGGATATGTTGGCGACCCATCGATATTGACCTTTTCTTAGATTTTGCTTGGTTTGTTTTGATTTTTATTTTGTGGCAGTTTTATTTTCATGTTTCTTTCTGTTTGCTATTTATCTGAAATTGATCACGAAAAATAATCTAGGTTTTTTAAGGATCCTAATATTATAAATTTTCTACAAAATCCCAATAATAAATTATTATGATTAATCAAATTTTAGGATTAAAAATTTCATTATTTTAAAACTTGCAGTTACTTTTCTGCATGACCTTCGAGCGGGCTTTAAAATGGTTCGCATGTATGGCTATACACCCCATCATACTTAATAAAGCTTTCATGTTTAGGATTGTGGTAGATAACCACATTATATTTGCATGTTGCAAGAAGAAGCCCCCGTGCTTCTTCAACCTGACTGGCCAATATAGATTTCTACTTATGTAGTTGTCTAACGTGATTAGGGTGTTAGAGACTACCTCGACCCAAACGAGATATAAGTTCTTTTGTGGACAATGTTCTTTAGATTTCTAGCTAGACCTCTTCTTTTACCTCCCTTTTTAAGGCATCTCCATCACTTACTTGGCGGATATAAGTCCCACCTCTTTGAGCTCTATCTGCATAGTTCATAGGACTTAGAGTTTCATTCTTTTTACCTTAGAACTATCAAAGCCTCCTTATATGATCCGAGAGGGAGATTTATTCGAATAAAGGAACAATACAATGATATATAAATAGACTAACTGAAGACACTAAGTTTTGAAAAAGAACAAAAAACAATCATATAACTATGTCTTAGTTTGTCATAGAGCAAAGAGCATACATGGTTGACTTACTTCTTCGAGATGAGTTCTATTTAGAACAAGTCAATGTTTAACAACTTACATTTGGATACAAATAGAAATTAAATTACTCATATTATTTAAGCCTCTTATTGTGATTTTATTCTCTATTTGCAAGAAACATTTTCAGATAAAAAGATAATGATATTAATAATAAGAATTGTTGATATTCGATATTTTGAGTGCGCTATAGTTTGAGAAGTAATTTGGTATGCAAAGACTAATTTAATATNTTCATGATCCTTTTCTTTTTCGGTATCCACTTTCTCTTTTTCAGTTTCTGTTTCTTTTTGCACCCTTATTTCAAATTCTTTTCCACTTTGTAATTATATCGCTTTGATTTGTTCTTTTCCTTGATCTTTAGGATTTGGTTCCACATTACTAGGAAAAGTTCCTAATGTTCGGTTACTAAGCGCAGTAGCGATATGCCCTAATTGGTTTTCAATATTCTTAATAGCAGTTCCTTGATTTTGTAATTGATTTCCTTGAATTTGTAATTAATTTTGTTGATTCTGTAATTGTTGACCCATGTTTAATATCAGCTCTTCCGTAGACAACTTCTTCTCCTTAATTTGAGTATTACTGTTAAATCTGGAGGATAAGAAGGTCTATAGTTAACATTTCCTTGGTTGGATGAATTTCCTAATGGGTTCACTGGGTTGTTTGCCCATTATTGATTTGTAGAAGAATTGTTATTCCAATTAAAATTTGGATGATTCTTCCAACTTGGGTTAAAATAGTTCGAATATGGGTTGTTGGGTCTATTAATAGCATTTAAGGTCTCATATGAAGGTTGAACATCCACAAATTGCCTAGATGAATTCTCTTCCATCATGGGAGCTGTTGAAGAATAATTCAGATCCACAAATTGCCCAGATGAATTCTCTTCCATCACAAGAGGTGTTGGAGAATAATTCATCCCACATCTAATTTCTTTTATATTATAGCAATCTGCGAAGCTAACATAGATATTGCATCAAAATCATGGATACTAGCTACTCTTTTAGGACCGAGAGCTGCTGCTCGTGTCTCATACCTTAATTCTGAATTTATATTCATGTATAAAAGTAGATTTGTGCATGTATATGCAGTGTCTAAATACTTTTTCTTGCTTTCCTGGGATATGTTGGCGACCCATCGACACTGACCTATTCTTAGATTTTACTTGGTTTGCTTTGATTTTTATTTTATGGCAGCTTTATTTTCATGTTTCTTTCTGTTTGCTATTTATTTTAAATTGATCATATAAAATAATCTAGGCCTTTTAAGGATCATAATATTATAAATTTTATACAAAATCCCAATAATAAAATATTATGATTAATCAAATTTTAGGATTAAAAATTTCATTATTTTAAAACTTGTACTTACTTTTCTGCATGACCTTTGAGCAGACTTTAAAATGGTTCACATGTATGGCTATACACCTTATCATACTTAATAGGGCTTTTATGTTTAGGATTGTGGTAGATAACCGTATTATATTTGCATGTCCCAAGAAGAAGCCCCTGTGCTTCTTCAACCTGAATGACCCAATATATATTTCTACTTATGTGGTTGTCTAACGTGATTAGGGTGTTAGAGACTACCTCGACCCAGACGAGATATAAGTTCTTTTGTGGAAAATGTTCTTTATATTTGTAGCTAGACCTCTTCTTTTACCTCCTTTCTTGAGGCATCTCCATCACTTACTTTGCGGATATAAGTCCCACCTCTTTGAGCTCTATCTGCATAGGTCATAGGACTTAGAGTTTTATTCATTTGACCTTAGAACTATCAAAGTCTCCTTATATGATCTGAGAGGGAAATTTATTCGAATAAGAGAACAATACGACGATATATAAATAGACTAACTGGAGTCACTAAGTTTTTAAAAAGAACAAAAAAACAATCACATAACTATGTGTTAGTTTGTCATAGAGCAAAGAGCATACATGATCGACTTACTTCTGCGAGATTAGTTCTATTTAGAACAAGTCAATGCTTTAACAACTTACATTTGGATACAAATAGAAATTAAATTACTCATATTATTTAAGCCTCTTATTGTGATTTTATTCTCTATTTGCAAGAAACATTTTCAGATAAAAAGATAATAATAAGAATTGTTGATGTTGACCAATATTTTGAGCGCGCTATAGTTTGAGAAGTATATTGGTATGCAAAGACTAATTTAATACGAAATAAATTTTGTTAATACTTCTTCAAATAAAAATTTAAGGAAATATTAATAGAATATATTACTATAAGATATAAAATATGTATGTATGTGTGTATGTGTGTGTGTGCGCGCGCGCACGCGTCTATATATATATATATATTTTCCATTTTATAGGTAAATAATATTTTTTTGATAATAATTTGTTAAACAATATAATTTAAAAAATCACTCAAGCTTTAACTAACTATCTAATTTAATAAAAAAAATCGATTAAGCAATATGAGCCTAAGCTTTTCACATAGTTAATATTTCAAAATATTTTCCCGCAAATACAGTTCTACTAGACTTTCTACTAAACATGGGCGATGGGCGGGTCGTGCTTGGAATGAGCTGGGCTTAATCGGGTTTGAGTAGTCAAAGCAGCTCAAACCGGGAAGTTAATTTTGATTATTTGAGGAAAAGATGATGCAAGATATCTTAAGAGTTAGAATCTAGTCATCGATGAAATTCTAAGATGAAATGTTTAAAAAAACACATACATACCAATCATTTCTTATATAAAAATTATAAATTTTAGCAAAATTTAGTCACTGCTGATGCACAATCAGCAAATACACTTAAATCATTCATAATACTAAAAATTAAAATTTATGTGAGACATTTAAACATCAAACAAACAAGAATGTGTGATATGTAAGCAAATCACCCTAAATAAATTCAAATTTTTTTCGGACCAAGCCATATATGGGCCGGCCGGGTTTAACTATTGCAGGCATTGACCAAATTAAAACGGGCTCGGGTCAGACCTCTTTACAATTAAATNTCACAAGTTTTTATATATCTATAAACATCTCTAAAAATAGTAGGCCAATAAAATCTAGCTTGTAAAATTTTACAAGCTGTTTTATCAATCCCAAAATGTCCTCCAAATTTAGAATTATGATATTTTTGAATGATTAGCTCACTTTCTTCATAAGGTACACATCTACTCATAATCAGATCTTTACATTGTTTATATAAATAAGGCTCATCCCAAAAATATGTTTTTGCATCTTGAATGATGTTCCTTTGTTGTTGCAGTTTCAGCATAGGTGGAAAAATATCACTTACAATATAATTAACAATATCAGCATACCATGGTATTTTTCACTCATTAATATTATAAAGTTGCTCATGAGAGAAATTGTCTGTAATTTCATTGTCAGTGTTAGATAATTCTTGATTTTCTAATCTTAACAAATGATCAACAATTTGACTCAGTTCCCTTTCTATCAATAACCACAAGATCAAATTCTTGCATCAAAAGTATCAATCTAATCAGTTCCCTTTCTATCAATAACCACAAGATCAAATTCTTGCATCAAAAGTATCCATCTAATCAACATATCAATAACCACAAGATCAAATTCTTGCATCAAAAGTATCCATCTAATCAACCTTAGTTTGAATCAATAACCACAAGATCAAATTCTTGCATCAAAAGTATCCATCTAATTAACCTTGGTTTGCAAGATCAAATTCTTGCATCAATAGTATCCATCTAATCAACCTTGGTTTAGCATCCTTCTTTCGCATCAATCAAATTCTTGCCAAAAGTATCCATCTAATCAACCTTGGTTTGGCATCCTTCTTTTGCATCAGATATTTAATAGTAATCCATCTAATTAACCTTGGTTTGGCATCCTTCTTTTGCATCAGATATTTAATAGCAGAGTGACCAATCTAATCAGTTCCCTTTCTATCAATAACCACAAGATCAAATTCTTGCATCAAAAGTATCCATCTAATCAACATATCAATAACCACAAGATCAAATTCTTGCATCAAAAGTATCCATCTAATCAACCTTAGTTTGAATCAATAACCACAAGATCAAATTCTTGCATCAAAAGTATCCATCTAATTAACCTTGGTTTGCAAGATCAAATTCTTGCATCAATAGTATCCATCTAATCAACCTTGGTTTAGCATCCTTCTTTCGCATCAACAAATTCTTGCATCAAAAGTATCCATCTAATCAACCTTGGTTTGACATCCTTCTTTTGCATAAGAACAAATGATCAATAATTTGATTATCAGTTCCCTTTCTATCAATAACCACAAAATCAAATTCTTTCAAAAGTATCCATCTAATCAACCTTGGTTTAGCATCCTTCTTTTGCATCAGATATTTAATAGTAGAA
>JXCR01148676.1:139730-181031 GCA_002079205.1 Phalaenopsis hybrid cultivar | reverse complement strand
ATCATTAAGAGTTTTACTAGCGTAGTATATAACTTTAAAAATCTTTTCACACCTTTGTCCAAGAACAGCTCCAACAGCATAATCACTAGCATCACACATCAGTTCAAATAGTTTCTCCCAGTTAGGTGAATCTATAATAGGGGCTATGATTATTTTTTCCCTTAATAACTCAAAGGCATTTAAACATCTTTTGGTAAATTTGAATTTCTTGTCCTTTTCTAAAAGTTGGCATAGAGGCTTAGTAATTTTTGAAAAATCTTTAATAAAATGCCTGTAAAATCCAACATGTCCAAGAAAACCCCTAACCTCTCTTACATTAGTAGGAGGTGTTAGTTTAGATATAACTTGAATTTTTGCAGGGTCTGCTTCCATAGCATCTTCCGAAATTTTATGCCCTAACACAATTCCTCCTGCAACCATAAATTGACATTTCTCCCAGTTCAGAACCAAATTAGTTCTTTCGCATAACTCCAAAACTTTTTCAAGGTAATTTAAGCATGCCTCAAATGATGTTCCAAATACAGAGAAATTATCCATAAATACTTCCAATCCATCATCAATTAACTTACTAAATATGGACATCATACTTCTTTGGAGTGTTGCAGGTGCATTACATAATCTGAAAGGCATTCTTCGAAAAGCAAAAGTTTCAAAAGGACTAGTAAATGTTGTCTCTTCTTGATTCTCAGGAGCAATAGAAATTTGATGGTAATCGTTATATCCATCTAAAAAGAAAAAATATTTGTGCCCAGCAAGTCTATCCACTATTTGATCTAAAAAGGGTAAAGGGAAGTGATCTTTCCTTGTGGCAGTGTTTAATTTCCTATATTCAATGCATATACGCCAAAAGGGAAGTGATCTTTCCTGGTGTCAGTGTTTAATTTTCTATAATCAATGCAAATACACCACCAAGGGAAGCGATCTTTCCTGGTGGCAGTGTTTAATTTTCTATAATCAATGCAAATACGCCACCCAGTAACTTGTTGATAGGTATTAATTCATTATTTTCTTTTGTTTCAACAGTCACTCCTCCTTTCTTAGGAACACAATGTATTGGACTTACTGTATTAATTCATTATTTTCTTTTGTTTCAACAGTCACTCCTTTCTTAGGAACACAATGAATTGGACTTACCTCGCACTATCTGAAATAGAATATATAATTCCAGTGTCTAACCATTTCAAAATTTCCTTCTTAATTACTTCTTTCATCATCAAATTTAATGTCCTTTGTGGATCAACTCTTGGTTTATATTGTTCATCTAATATAATTCTGTGCATACAGGTTGAAGGATTGATTCCCTTAATATCAGCTAAGGTCCAACCAAAAGCTTTCTTATATTTTTTAAAGATATAATAACAGGTAATGTAAATGAGTCTCCTAAAAATACATACTTCAAGTGACTAGGCAATACTTTCATCTCAAGTTTAGGTGGTTTTATAATCGATGGAAACAGATTTTTATCGGCATTTTTAGTAATATCCAACATCTCAAATCTTTCCTGAACATAATCTAATTTTTCATTTTCTAATTCGTCCAAAATAACTTCGTCATTCTCTTAAAATTGTTCTTTCTCTTCAAAATGTTCTTCTTCTTCAAAATGTTTTTGTGTATCTTCAAAATGTTCTTTAAAATGTTCGTTCAGTAGATGTTCAATAATTTCCATGCGAAAATATTCATTATCTCTTCCAACAGCAGGATTTCGTAGATTTCGGATGTTCACTAATTTCCATGCGAAAACATTCATTATCTCTTTCAATAGCAGAGTATTTCATAGATTTCAAATGTTAAAAGTCACTTCTTGATCATTAACTCTCATAGTTAATTCTCCTTTTTGAACATCTACTTCAGTAGATGTTCAATAATTTTCATGCGAAAACATTCAATATCTCTTTCAACAGCAGGGTATTTCATAGATTTTGCAATGTTAAAAGCCACTTCTTGATCATTAACTCTCATAGTTAATTCTCCTTTTTGAACATCTATCATAGCTTTTCGAGTACTTCTTGATCATTAACTCTCATAGTTAATTCTCCTTTTTGAACATCTATCATAGCTTTTCCGGCTTCTTGATCATTAACTCTCATAGTTAATTCTCCTTTTTGAACATCTATCATAGCTTTTCCAATTCTTGATCGTTAACTCTCATAGTTAATTCTCCTTTTTGAACATCTATCATAGCTTTTCCATGATCATTAACTCTCATAGTTAATTCTCCTTTTTGAACATCTATCATAGCTTTTTCAGTAGCGAAAAATGGTCTCCCTAAAATGATAGGTATTTCTTTATCTTCCTCTATATCTAAAACAATGAAATCCACAGGAAAGATAAATTTGTCCACTTTTACCAACACATCTTCTATAACTCCCCTTAGGATATGTAACTGAACGATCCACTAACTGTAGAGTTACAGAAGTAGGTGAAACTTCTCTTAATCCTAATCTCCTCCATATCTAAAACAATGAAATCCACAGGAAAGATAAATTTATCCACTTTTACTAACCCTTCTTCTATAACTCCTTAGGTAAGTAACTGAACGATCCGCTAACTGTAGAGTTACAGAAGTAGGTGAGACTTCTCCTAATCTTAATCTTATGAAAATTGATAGAGGCATAAGATTAATGCTGGCTCCAAAATCACATAAAGCTCTTCCATAAAATTTTTCACTTATCGCACACTGTATAGTAAAACTGCCAGGATCTTTTAATTTTTCAGGAAGCTTTTTTTGNATATATATATATATATATATATATATATATATGTTAATTAAATTTCCCTCCGAAGCGGGCAACAGTATTCTGATTCTGGTGACCAATATCTTTAACAGAACGACCCCCTAAAATTGTGATGACATACTCAAGATGAATATATCTATATGGCTTATACAGTATTAAATACAGTAGATGTGTATGGAGAAACCAAATAGGCTCGTGTTAACGCTAGAGCTCAATTACTTTGTCTGATAGCGAAGGACTCAATTTGATGGTTGCAGCAATTTTGATTGGGTCCAAAAAATCACCAGATGAACTTCTAGGCCATAGTGAACTGGCTATGTATGATTTTGATCAAAGTCATTTTCAGTTGTTGGTCTAGAGCTAAGTTAGAGGTTGTTTAGGATGGAGATTTTGTGGGGGATCAACTCCTCTCACTCTATTGATGGTTTGGGCATAAGTAATTGAACTTTGGTAAAATATGGATCAATTACACTACTTATGAAAATTGGAGAACTAGTAATAACTGTTAAATTCCATATCATCGACGCTAAGACCTCTTTTAACGCTCTACTTGATCTATCATGGATTCATGAACACAACATGGTTCCATCATCTCTACACCAATGCATTAAGTATTACAAGGAAGGACAAGAATATTGCATCAAGGGAGATTTACAGTCATTTTCAGTTCATGAAGTTAGCATTCATGAAGATGCCGCCTATTATGCACCTCCAAAGAAATTGTCTTCTCTCATGAAATTGTGACAAATAAAAGTGAAGATTCAGAAGAATTACAATGGCAGGGCCATTCAACTCTGCTTCAGTGATCTTCCACCAACCTTTTGCAATGAGCTCGTGGGGTTCTTTTAGTTCGTGCACCCGAGGTCGAGTCCAGGGACGTGGACGAGCAAGAACAAGTTTAATTGTTGAATGGACTAGGCTGACCATTTACATTGATGATGAAGGAAGTTCTGATGATGAAATCATGATGACAAAACAGAAGAAACCTCTGTACGAGACATCCTTAGAAGACATAGAGAAAAACAAATATGAGACAATGCATGATCGGATAAACCACTAAGTGACTACCATGACCCTTACTTTGATTCTCCCTAAAAAGGTCGAGAGTTTAGAGGTCAAGAAAGTCCATAGCATTGGTTCAAAGCCGATCAAATTTTATCATGCTTCTCTTTCTACTAATCGTGAAAATCATGTAAATTTGGTTAAGAATCCTAATGAACTAATGGAATTACCTTTTGGTTACTTTTCTCCTTGTGTACAAAATTTAATTCAAAAAGAGCATTTGCCAAAACAAATGCCAAAGGATAAACTACAACTTTTTGAAAAATTATGGGATATTAAAATTTGAACTCCCAACTTGAAAGAGGGCCTCAAATTTTGTACAGTAGGACCAGTCGATGATTTATAATTTTGTATGGTTGTTACTAAAAAATCAAAAGAGGACTGCCTCGATATAGAGGATGATTCTACTGATCAGCTGATAGAAGATGCTCTGCCAGAATTTGAGGAAGAAATCAAGTCAAATGTTGATGAATTTAAGGAAATTAACCTCGGGATGGAATAGCAACTTCGACCTACATTTATAAGTTCTCTACTCAACGATGAAAAATCTTTAGAATTGATCAAACCGTTAACAGAATCAAAAGATTCCTTCGCCTGGAGCTATGATAAAATGTCAGGACTATCTGTAGAAATTGTAGTTCATAAACTCAAGGTTGAGAAAGATACGACCCCAGTAAAATAAGCACCTAAGAGAATGCGCCTAGAACAATAGCAGCAAGTCATTGCCGAGGTGAAGAATTTAATAGAAGAAGAGCAATACCCCACGTGGTTGGCTAACATTGTACCTGTTAAGAAGAAAAATAGACAAATTTGTGTTTGTATCGACTTCAGGGATTTGAAAAAATCATGTCCAAAAGATGAATTCCCTTTAACGATACTAGAAATGATGGTTGACATCGCTTCGACACATGAAATTTTCTCTTTCATGGAGTGATCATTGGGGTACAACCAAATTAAGATGGCTCCAGAAGATGCAACTCTTATAGCCTTCAGGACACCTATCGGTATTTTTTACTACACAGTGATGTCGTTTAGATTGAAGAACGTAAGAGCAACATATCAACGAGCTATGATAAAGATCATTGACGACCTCATTGACAATCAAGTGGAATGCTACATGGATGATTTGGTCCTCAAAAGTAAACAAAAGATAGACCATTTGTAAGATTTGAGGATCGTGTTCGAACGATTATGACAGAACAACCTTAAGATGAATCCCTTAAAGTGCGCCTTCGGCGTTACCTTCGGGAAATTTCTAGGATTCATTGTCCGTTATTGGGGAATTGAGATCGACACGGACAAGACTAAAGCTATCTTGGAAATGCCTCCACCCAAAACCTTGAAACAAATACATTCCTTCCAAGAAAAGTTGGCATATTTGAGGTGCTTTGTTTCTAATCTCTCAGGTAGGTGTCAGCCCTTCTCAGTATTAATTAAAAAGGATGTCAAATTTGTTTGGGAAGAGAAATGCCAGCGGGCCTTTAAGGACGTTAAATAATATTTAATGACACCTCATATTTTGGTAGCCCCTTTCTCAAGGAAACCGTTAATGCTTTATACCACGACCTTAGATTACTCTCTTGGAGCCCTCTTAGCCCAAGGCAATGATGAGGGTAAAGAAAACACACTTTATTACTTGAGTCATCATCTAATACCGACAAAAGTAAGGTATCTGCCTATTGAGAAGCATTATCTAGCATTAAGTTTTGCAGCCCAAAAGCTTAGACACTACATGCTTTCTCATAGGATTACCCTAATCTCAAAAGTTAATCTTTTGCAATATTTGATGACCCGACCAACACTCTCTGGGCGTCTAGCAAGATGGTCAATGATTTTATTGCAATATGATATAACTTTTGTACTCTGTGCTATCAAGGGATAAATTCTAGCAGACTTCCTTGTTGCACACCCACTTCCAAATGGGTCGCCCTCTTAATGACGAGTTACCAGATGAACAAGTATTACAAACAAAATTCTCTAGTGAGCAATGCTTGGAGATGTACTTTGATAGAGCTTCGTCAGCCATATGAGATAAAGGATCAGGCACAATTATACTGGTAAAGCAGAAATTAGTTTGATCTTTATCACGCCATATAAAGGTATGCTGAGATTCTCCTATCACCTGATAGAGACAGGTACCAACAACGAAGCAGAATATGAAGCCTTAATTACTAGGTTGGAGTTGGCGATCTGGATGGACATAACAAATATTTCCATCTATGGCGACTCTCAGCTCGTCACCCAACAAGTCAGCGGACGATACAAGATTTTAAAACCAAGGTTAGCAGAATACCTTCAGTACACGATGAAGCTACTGGAACAGATTTCCAATGTAACTTTCTACCGGATTCCTATGAGAGATAATGCCCATGCTGACACTCTAGCAAAACTTGCTAATGAACTGGCATGTCCCTCAGAGGATTTCATTGACATTATAGTATAAGGAAGACAGGTTTTGTCTCAAATTGACCATAAAAATCCATACAATCTAGGAAAATAAGAAGAAACAATAATTATGGTTGCTGATAACAATGAAGATTGGCGTAACCCAGTAATAGAATATTTGCATACTGGAAAGCTGCCAGAGGACAAGTCAGCAGTACACCACATCACAAGAAGGGCTATGTCATATGCTCTAATAGGTGATGTCCTCTATAGAAGTCACTTGATCAGATGTGGCTATGATGCCTAAGCAGAACAAAAGCACAATACATTGTCAAGGAAATACACGCCGGATTGTGGGGCGCTCACAAGTCAAGACCGAAAATGAAAAAAAAGATCAAGAGACTCAGATATTATTGGTCGGTAATGATGTCCAACTGCATGGATACAACTAGAAGATGTCACCAGTGTCAAGAGCTTGTGGGGTCTTGCACCAACCTCTAAATGAGCTACACCCAATAGTCGCCTCGTGGCAATTTAAGTGTTGGGGGCACGAACATAATAGGTCCGATAGACCCTCAGTCTTCCGAAGGACACAGATTTATACTTATCGCTGTCGGTTACTTTTCTAAATGGGCAGCGGCAGTGTCATTACGTGAGGTTACGACACAACTCATCCTTCAATTCTTCAAAGGCCAAGTCATTTACCATTTTGGATTCTGCGCAGAATAATCTCTGACAATGAGACAGCTTTTAAAAGCAACAAAATCAACAATTTCATTAAAAGACATGGCATACACTGGAGGTACTCTACAATTTACTATCCCAAGGTCAATGGCTTTGCCAAAGCCTTCAACAAGACACTAGTATAGATTTTGAAGAAGACATTGGATGAAAACAAAAGAGATTGGCATAATAAATTGCTAGAAGCCTTGTGGGACTACTGGACAACGTTCAAGACTCCCACCTAATGTACACCCGACGCGCTCATGTATGGGTCTGAGGCTGTACTATCATTATAAGTTTAGACGTTGTCTCTCAGAATCGCTGTCGCCAATAAAGTAACAATAGAAGAAAGTGTGAAACTTAGAATCGAGGAACTAGAGAGTCTTGACGGAAAAATACTAGAAGAACAACAATATTTGGAGATTTATCAAGAAAAGATGGTACAAGCTCATTAAAAAATTGGTTCTCCCAAGGACATTTAAAATTGGTGATCTTATACTTGTGCTCAAAAGGCCTATTCTTGCACGCCACAAGATAAGTGGAAAATTCAAGCCAACTTGGGAGGGACCATTTATAGTGGAAAAGGTCTACATAAAGGGAGCTTACCAGCTAGTAGAATTTTGAGGTGAAAGACCCATGTTATCAATCAATGGACGATACCTCAAGACATACTATGCAACTTGACATTGCCTGGCCTGAAATTTTGATCATTATGGGTTTATTTATTTGGCCAAATGTCTGTGATTGGGTTGAAATTTTGTAATAAAAATAACTTCAATAAAAGGAAAACTTTTGAAGTTACATATTCCATTTTTTTCTCTTTTCTACATAAAATTGATATTCTACTAAATTAAACAAATACATACATAAATGAACAATTTTCTCACCAACATAAACTAAATTTTTTATTAATAAAACCTTTGTTTTGTTCTTGTTCTTGCTAAATTTCAAGTCATTGATATTTTTCCTATCATCTGTAGAGGAAAAATGTCAGGCTAGAGGCTGATCTTTGATTTCAAAGAT
Source organism: Phalaenopsis hybrid cultivar (assembly GCA_002079205.1). NCBI lineage: Eukaryota > Viridiplantae > Streptophyta > Magnoliopsida > Asparagales > Orchidaceae > Phalaenopsis > Phalaenopsis hybrid cultivar. Next base: position 173,103 of record JXCR01148676.1, on the reverse strand, counting down.
GGCTGGAACCTCGCACTTAACGAGAGAAGTGTGCCGCAGGGTGGAACGATAGACTTTGATATGGACTTCAGTCAAGTCAACATGGACTATGAGGGTCCTCTGATGGATGTGGTTAGCTATCGGGAAAAGGAAGGGCTACTGATCCTGATTTTTTATATATAAGGATTTATGATGTTGACACCACTACAGCGCCAAAAACTTGATCATTATATGAAAAGTAAGTTGTGTAAAATATATATAATTATAGGTAATTAACAATGAGATTCTATGTAAGTATGTGTATCGTTATCAAGTAATAATGGAGTTTCTATTTAAGCCCCAAATATCAATCCCAAAGGGAAGGTGTAAATTAGCAATGATAAATTTTACCAGGAAGTTTATAAAAAATCAAATAAAATCACTGTCACTAATTTTGAATGTTGATATGTTAACCAAACTCAATTAAATAACTACTAATCTACTAACTATGTTTATGTAATGAAGATTTCTTAGCTGAAAAAGCATCCCTACCACTACAATGAAATTCTAGTGAAATGAGATGAGATAAATGTTTATAATATGTATTGTGCCAAATAGGAGAAATTTTAATTCTCTACCCTCATACAATGCATAGAAAATCATTAGTTAATCTTAGGTTTGGTCCCTAAATTCGTGGCTAGGCTAGAAGGATACTGGCTCCCACTTCAGAGCTCCCACTTCTTTTCACCTGAAGGATAACTCTCACTTTAGTTTTTACACACTAAGACCAAATTGGAAATTATAGTCTGTTACCCTAAAAACTCTCCAATTCTACACCCAACAAAGAATATTTCCCTATTTATTTCACTTAATTTCATGAACGAATTTCTCCTTCATGAAATAAAACGTGATCCTCACTCTGTTGTAGAATGCATACTCCATTTCTTGGGTCATATATTTCACAACATATTTTAACAAATAAATTGGCCAGATTGAAAAGTAAATTAAGTTCAGAGTTGAAAAATCATCACAATTTATTTTATATTTTAATTATGGCACATTGATATTATCTCTTCATTTCTCCAGATCTCAGAGTAGGGGGAAAGATAGAGGAAAACACTCATACCTCATGAGAAAGATACGAAGAAACACAAATTTCATATATTAAATAAAGTTCATACAACACTAATAAAATAATCAGACTTATCTGGAACTCTTTTTCAAAGCAAATCCTTTGTAGCCTTTCCTTAGAAATGCAGGCTCTTACAGAAAGTTTCATACTAAATCTTACTACAAAAACTCTAAACTATCAAAGAAAAATTACTAATTGACTCCAATATGTGGTGGAATGAAGATGGATTTTGGAAATGTAGCGTGGTAGAATGTTGTAGAGCGAAAAATGAACATAGAGGAGCCCCTTTTCTGATGAAATTTGGCCCCAAATAAAGCCCAATGTTGGTTCTCCTAGAGGTGCCTCCAAAAACACTTCAAAAATTGTCCTAATACATCAAACCTTCTAGAAATGGGGTCTGAACCACTTTTGGAGTCGTCGGCGCTATGATGGCGTCGTCGGTGTTGAGTAAAAATATTTCAGCTTTCAGTTGTTTTGCACCATCGGCGCTGACGTTGGCGCTGTCGACTTTGAGTATTTTCTCAAAAGCATCATTTTGACTACAAATTTCATCATTTTTGCTTCCTTTTTAGTTTAAGCCCTAAAAATCAACAGCTTGCAAGAAAATATCAAAATACCTTCCATTAAAGTGCAATATCACAAAAAATATGTATAAAATATGAGTCTAAAAATGCATATATTTTCAGTGTATCAGCTACCATTGTTACTAAGTTCAAGCACCAGACTTAATTCCTCACTGAAGAGGAAAAATGTGATAGTACAGCATGACCCGATGGAGGGAAGTAGTTGCCTGTCGTCCATGATAGCTACACCAACCGGGGGTCTAGTCACTGCCAATGATGAAAGACCACCAGATGCACCACTGCGGAGAATTCAATGCAGAAACGCCAACCGCCAAAAGCGTAGAGCTTTTCTGTGTGAAGAAAGAAGAAGCCAGAAGGATGTGGAAAATTTACTCGCCCCAGTCCCTAAAGGGAATATTTATGATCCAGGCATGAGCGAGACCTCTTCTAGCTTACTTGCTACAGACGATGAGTCCATATTTACTACAGAGTGAAAGATTGCATGAGTTTCAGATGTTCTTTGTATGGGTTGCGCCCGACATGCAACGTCGAGATACCTACATGTACACCAGCTACAGAGGCATTTTTTTAGTGCCCGCACTGGAACATCCTCTACTTGGAGCACTACATTACTTTGGAAGAGTACAAGTACACCGAAAATAGATTTCATACCACTGATCACTTGATGGGGGAGCCATATGTCCGAATGGATACAAAATCGTATATCCCGTTGGACACAGCCATACGCTCTGCTGCAGACAGAGCAACAGCAGCTTGGATTCCCGCTGATACTGAAATGAGGGATTTTCCTCGACAGCCACTGATTGTCTTCATGGAAGAAGACTATAAGATGAGTAAAGTAAACAAAAGGGAATTTGAATTTTATGAAGAAGTTCAAGAAAGATCCATCAATATACTAGAAAGATTGGAGCTATACCCCAAAGTATTCTCTAAAAGCGACGAAAGAAGTACTCTCGACTGCAACTTTGATCTAAGAGATAGGGGTCGAGCAGGCCTTTTGATGGAATAAGCCTATTCTGAGCCACAAAAATGGATTCGTGGAAAGGGTAGGAGCACTAGACATTGTGGTTGTTGTTACAATTTTACCCAAGACAGACAGGGAAATCCTCTGAGGATTCTAAGATACGATCTCATAGGCCCACTACCTCCCTTGATAAAATGGATGATCAAGAGAATGGTTCGATGGAGCATACTTCCAGCCGACTGTATTCCCAACAGCTGTAATATATATGATGAAGGTGACTGCATACCCTCGCATATTGACCATCACGATTTTGTGAGACCTTTTTATATGGTTTCCTTCATGAACAAAAGTAATATCCTATTTGGGAATGATGTAGATGTCATTGGCCTCGGCGAGTTCAGTGCATCCGTGGAGATTCTGTTGTTAGTTGATTCAGTGCTGGCTCTTAAAGGAAATGGAGCATACATCACTAAACATTGAATTCCAGGGAGTACGACGTTGTAGGTTGTTTGTAACTTATAGAAGAATGGATGATAGTAAAATGTCATATGGATTTCAACTAGATCCAAATTTGGAAGAACTACTACCATACGAGCTATGAGAGGGTTGCACCTTTAAGCACATGCAAAGGTAACTCTTGTCCTGGAGCGTGGTTTAGTAGGTCAGCTCGATCAGGACCTCACCACACTAGAGATGGACATTCAAAGGACACCTTTTTGTACTACAACTTAAAACAACATATATGATGATATATGTATCAGATATGCTCATCTTGCGATATGTACCAAGTATGATATATTTTCAGACGTACTTTGATGCGTTCAACATCTTGTACCATTTGAGGCTATGGCTTGTGCTCAATCTGTAACACATGTTAAAGCAAATTAATGAAATATTTTTTAGAAATTTTCTCTGCTTTCTCAATTTCCCTTTTGTGAAATGGATAAAAGCCACGGAGCTATACGTTTGTTCCAAACTATAATGGACAAAGAACAAAATAATGAAAACTTAATAATAAAGATCAAATAAAACACTCCTTTAAAAATTAATCAACTAATTAAAATTAAATTTTGGAAAACATATTTTTAAAATTAAACATGACAAAAAAAAAGAAAACAAAATAAATAAATCTGTTGAGTTGATTCTCTCGCTTTTGAGGTCTCTTACTCTTTGCTCACGCAGCATGACCGCCCTTGTCTGCACAAAATCTCACAAAATTTCACATATCTTCCTTAACAATTTCAACCTTTTCACACAACACATCTCTATGGGTTCAACACCACAAAATTCTCTTCTTAAATTTTAATTCTCATTTCGGAACCAGTCCCTAACTCCTGGTTCCTTCATTTTGAGGTTGGTCCCTAACTTCTGATTTTCTTTTTGAGGTTGATACCTAAATTTCAATTCTCATTTCAGAATTAGTCCCTAACTCCTGATTCCTTCCTTTTGAGGTTAGTCCCTAACTTTTGATTCTCTTTCTGAGGTTGATAATTCCTTCCTTTCGAGGTCGGTCCCTAACTTCTGATTTTCTTTGAGAGGTTGATACCTAAATTTCAATTATCATTTCAGAATCAGTCTCTAACTTCTGATTTTTTTCCTTTTGAGGTCAGTCTCTAACCTCCGATTCTTTTTCTGAGGTTGATACCTAAATTTCAATTCTCATTTTGGAATCAGTCTCTAACTCTTGATTCCTTCCTTTTGAGGTCGGTCCCTAACTTCCGATTCTCTTTCTGAGATTGATCCCTAAACTTCCATTCTCTTTTGGAAATCAGTCCCTAACTTCTGATTCCTTTCTTTCGAGGTCGGCCCCTAACTTTCGACTCACTTTCTGAGATTGATACCAAAATTTAAATTCTCATTTCAGAATTAGTCCATAACTTCTGATTCCCTCGCTTTGAGGTCGGTCCCTAACTTCTGACTCTCTTATTGTGATTGATACCTAAATTTCAATTCTCATTTCGAAATCAGCCCCTAACTTTTGATTCCCTCTCTTCGAGATCGGTCCCTAACTTCCAATCCTTTTTTTGAGATTTGATCCTTAACTTTCAATTCTCATTTTGGAATCAGTTGCTAAATTCTGATTTCCTCTTTTCAGAATCAGCCCATAACTTCTATTTTCCTCTTTTTGGAATCAGTCGCTAACTTCTGATTCCCTTTTTTTGGAATCAGTCCCTAACTTCTGGTTTCCTCTTTTCGAGATTGGTACCTAACTTCTGACTCTCTTTTGAGATTAACACTTAAATTTCAATTCTTATTTCAGGATCAGTCCATAAATTCTAATTCCCTCCTTTTGAGTTTGGTACCTAAATTTTGACCCTACTTTTTGGGATTGATGCCCAAATTTCACTTCCCATCTTGGGGTAAGCACCTACATATTGATTCCCATCCTCTATAACATCTGAAATCCTCTGAGTATTCTCCCAATTTTGATCAAATTTTCACTTGTTAATTCCCCAGCGAAAACAACTAGAACACAAATTCTACACTCCTTTTTAATTTTATTGACTTAGGAGTTTGTGTTGGTTTTATTGATCTCATCGTTCAACGCCAATATGTGCGGTGTTCTTTGCCCAGCGCACCACACCTATTGAGGTTCTGTTTGTTAACCTCACTTACGGTTGAGGTTTAGTTTTCCCTCTTTAGTTTCCTAAGGTCTAATCATAGGATTTTCCTGTTTACTATTCTAAGAAAACTAGAAAGGAACCCTCACCATTAAAATTTTAAACTCCTCTTTTCTCAACTTGAAGTTTCACATATTTTTCCTAACCTGTAGCACTTAGTAGGCGGGGTCCGTATGACGGAGCTTAAGATGAGTCCCCATAGGACTTATTGACCAAGGGTTAGCCCTAGGTGTTGGTCTGGAGCTTGTTCACTCACCTACACTCACTATCACCCACAATCACTCACAATCCTAAACCCAAATTGTTGACTTTAATCCCTTAATCTTTTGGGAGACTCATGTAGATGGTCCTCTAAACCCATCAACCCTAGGCTAGGGTTTAGTTAAGACAAGTACATGCCGGACCCCAATGGGGATCTCATTGGCCCATAGCTCATACATTGTGGTTGACACCTGATCCTTGGATACTATTAATATGCACAGTACAACAATAATTTAGATTTTATTTCACTTATATTTCCTTACTTTGCAACAAAACCAAAAACTTGATCCTGAAGAAAAGTAAGAATTTAACTTTAATTTATATATATTGGGATACTACGTAAGTATACGTATCGTTATCAAGTAATATAGAACTTTTTGATTAAGACCAAATAATTGAACCCACGGGGAGAATACGCAATATGCACTATTGAACAACAAACTTTCTATTTTTAATACAAGATAATTATCTAAACTAAAGATGATTTTTGCAGTAATAAAAATTTTAAATTTTGGGTATTTTCAATATTTTTATAGAACAATAACAATTAAAAGNAAAAGAACAAACTTAAAAAGATAATTTGAGTTTTTGTAGAAGAAAAGAACTAAATATGAAAATATCTTTCTCATTATCATGAATTAGTAATACGTATAAGAATTCTATTATGGAAGTATGCATATTGTGTTGTGTCAAATAGGAGCAATAATATTCTTTACTTTTACTAGAGATCCTATAAAGAACATTGGCTAATTTAAAGTTTGAATAGTTCTGNATAGGAATTCTGTTGTGGAAGTATGCAAATTGTGTTGTGCCAAATAGGAGCAATAATATTCGTTACCCTTACCAGAGATGCTATAAAGAACAGTGGCTAATTTAAAGTTTTAATAGTTCTGAAGATCGGCTAGGCACAGAAGATACTAGCTCTCACGCTAGAGTTCCCTCGATTCCCTCCACCTGGGGGCTAACATCTCATATCAGAACCTAAAATAATAAACCAAATTGGGAGCTTTAACCTGCACTTTAAAGTCCTCTAACTCTACACCCATCAATGAATATTTCCCTATTTATTTGCACTCAATAATAAACGTCTACATCCATAATGATTATTTCCCTATTTATTTGCACTAAATCATATGAATTACATTCTCATTCATACAACCTCATGCGATTCCTATTTATTTGCACTCAATCATATGAACTACATTCTCATTCATATAACCTCATGTGATTCTTAATTTATTTGCACTCAATCATATGAACTACATTCTCATTCATACAACCTCATGTGATTTTTTTTCAATTATTGACTGAGACAATACCAGCCTGGTTCTTACATATTCTCATAACAAATTTTAATATTTGGATTACCCAAATCAAGAAGTAAATGAAGTTCATGGATTTAAATCATCACAACTTCTTCCATCATTGAAGATTGTCGGCACTATTTTGGTTGGAGTTGCCCGTAAGAAGCTGTCGATCATCGAAATCAAAATCCGATTGCCTGCTTTGGAAGGACGTTTAAGTTTAGATTATTATGAAATCAAACTAACCTCATATTTTCATAATTTAAATGAAAGAGCACTATACCTCAAATCTTGTATATATTCCGAAGGATAAACACAAGACTTAAGGATGAGGCTCGATAAAATAAACTAAGAAATATATGACTTTCGTTTGGTTTGCAAAACTATTTTATTTGTCGAAAATTTTCCCTATTTAATATGAAGAATTAAATAGGGTTTATATTAAGTTGGGTTTGAGAAAAACTTCTTATAAGGGCAAGCCCCTGTAGTTAATTACATCTTAACTGACTGAAGTCATCTAAGAAAATTANATTTCCCTATTTATTTGCACTCAATCATATGAATTACATTCTCATCCATACAATCTCATGTGATTCTTACCTTTTTTTGACTAAGATAATACCATCTTAGATCTTACTTGTTCTCTCAACAAATATTAACATTGTAATTGACCAAATTAAGAAGTGAAAGAAGTACTAGGTTTAAAATCATCACAACTTATTCCAACATTAAAGATTAATACTACACATAACTTCCATCAAATACCTAATCACTTATCATTTTAAGGAAAAAGATAAACATAACTACTCAGAATTCATGAAGAAAACACAACCACACTTAATTTTGAAAATAGAAATCATGCAAACAAGCAAGAAGTTTAAATTAAAACCAAATATAGTCACAAGATAAAAAATTCATCTTAAATCCTCTCTACTGAACTCTTGAAGTTCTTTTGAATATCTTCCTTCGCTTACAATACAAAGTACAACTCAAAATAAACATAAAAGGGGGTGACGACAGCATGTGTGGGAGGAAGGTTGGAAAAATCATAGGAGGGTGTGGAATGGTCTCCTTCAATCCAATCCAAGTCTTCTTTTATAATTTTCCAAAAGGTGTCTTGGTGTCTCTTCAAGATGTTTCCACATTCAATGAATCTTCCAAGAGTTGCCTCCTTTTAAAAGCCAATTGAATATATTTTCATGTTCATTAACTATTTCTCACATTTTCACCAACGGTTGATTCAAACACCACTTGAAAAATTCATCCAAATTCATTGAATCATCAAGTAACTAATTTTAGCACTTAAGCATGAGGTACTTGGATCTTAGGAGTGGCCTTCTCGATTTTACTGGGGCGTAAGAGCTAGTTTTGTGCATTTAAGTGTCACAGTTCTTTTGCATACCTTCTTAATTTTTCCTCTAAATTTGATCATTGTTCACTCCTTTCACCATTTTTCATCTATTTGATTGTACCTGAAAATACACAAATGTCTTCCATTAAAGTGCAATATCTCAAAAATAGGTATAAAATTATGTACATAAAGTCTATATATTTTAGGTGTATCAATATGTTCTTACCATAATAAATGGTCTTGACCACCTGGATTTAAATTATCCTAAAAATAATTTCAATATTTATTTATAAAGAAATGCTTCTTATCCAGGCTTAAAATGTTTTTTCAAAATTTTTCTGATCATGCCTAAATTTTGTTTTCTCCTTATAAACTTTGGCATTCTCATAAGCTTTAATTGTAGTATTCTCTTTTCTTTATCATCTCTCAAATTATAATTAAACTCTTCAATTGCCCAGTAAGCTTTATATTTCAATTCAACTAGCAAGTGACATGTCTTTTGTATATGAGCCTATATGGTGTCATTCCTATAAGTATTTTATAAGTAGTCTTATAGGCCCATAAAACATTATCAAGTCTAGTAGACCAATTAGTCTATTTAGGATTTACCATTTTTTTCTAATATTATTTTAATTTTTATATTGGATACTTTTACTAAATCACTAGTTTGAGGATGATAAATTGTTGCAATACAATGCTTAATCCCAAATTTTTGAGTTAATGTTTCAATTATTCTATTCCTAAAATGACTTCCCCCGTCTGTAATGATAACTCGTGGCATTTTAAATCTTGTGAAAATATTATTTCTTAAGGATTTTGCTATGCTTTGAGCATCACAGCGAGGTAAAGCAACTGCTTCAATCCACTTATAAACATATTCCACAACTATTAAAATATAAATTTCTCCAAAAGATGGTACAGATGGTCCCATGAAATCTAATCTCAAAACATCAAAGATATCAACCTCAAGAGTAAAATTTTGGGTCATTTCATCTCTTCTAGAAATATTTNAATATTATCTTCAAGGAATTCAAAGGAAAGGACTTTTCAATGAAATTGGACAAAGAGGTGTGAAAGGGGAATTGTTCAAATTTGGGACATTTATTATGGAATCCAAAGGATAAAAAACTAAGGGATGACATAGATTTAGAGGAGAACCTCGGTGCCTTCCCAGCTTGTCCTATTATTTGGCTTCAGTTTTGAGGAAAAAAATTTAAATGTTTCATCCTGCCAATTTTATTATATTAGGGCTTACATTTGTGTGCAACGATCACACAAATAGCCTGGAAGATGTGAGCATTTAGGTCATAACGAACGACAACCTCGGAATCCTAAGACGAGTTAGGGTTTATATTGTACAACAGAGTTGTACAATGGCCTAAAGATGAGGTGATGATTTATGTTACCTAAGCAGACAACCTCAAAATCTTATGGCTTGGTTGTTTAATTCTAATGAATGAATTAGTTTAGCTAGTGAAGTCATGTTTTGCTGTTGAAGATGGTCGTGCTGCCCACCATGCTGGCTCTAAGCTCCTTGCCATGATGAGTTTTCATTTTCTAGGGTATCGAGTTATGATGTCAAATCAGGTGACCCTATGATTGTAGTTTTTTAAACTTTCATGGGGGATGTTAAAGTTGATTAGAGCGACACCGGTTAGGATCTCACGGTTCCCTCATTCCGGCACTGCTACTTTCTATTAGATTCACTTAGTTCAAATGAATTTACTAAACTCAACTTAATGAGTTCTATAATTTCATTTAGACCGTGTGAAGCCTCATTAGTAACAGTAGGTTAACTCTTCCGAGGGTTTCCGATCATCCAATAAAGATGTCTTAATTTAGTTGAAATTATGGTTTTTGTGATGTTTGTGATTAAATTTTGAGTTGTTTTATATTTTGATCTTGTGGCGGTGAATTTTATCTTGGTTGATTTTAACTTTGATTTTGATTTTGATTTTATGGTTATCCTGATAGTTTTAGTTTTCATGCAGGGTGACATTGTTGTTTAGCATGCAGGTTTTACAGGTTTAAAAGTACAAGAAAGACAACACTGTAAACTATAAAAAGCGTGTCTGGCAAGTCTTCTTGTTCCACCACCTGAAACTTAAAATGCACGTGAGGGCAGTTTATATGAAGCATGAAAGTAAAGTTTTGGCGACCTACCTAACCCTACATCATATCTTGGTGGGTCCCTAATAGTTTGATTAAGGATGATTTTGTTAAGCAAAGCACATTAAGTTTAGTAGACCTCCGAGGTATCCAACAAGTTAGGAGAAAGAAGCAGGTCTATGCTTCCCTCTCACTACCTGGTGAAAGTCCTCGAGCTCATTTAAACTTATTGTGTTGCTAAATAATTCACTCTATTAACACCCTAATGCTAAATGGACATTGATGTCCTAAGTATCCCTAAAAGTAGGGTAATTATCATTTGTAATTTAATATGTGAGTTAAGACCCTTAAAGGGGTAAGTCAGTGTTATTAAGACACTTAGCCAATTTTATTTGGGCTTGTGGTGTTTTAAAAGATGTTAATTTTAGCTATGTTTGCTTTCCTGATCCTCATTTAATCAATCTTGATTTAACTTAGATATCTACTAAGCCCTTAAGACCTAGGTGAGTGTCTTAATTAATTTTGAAAAGGTTAAATTTTAGGGGATCATGATACATTATTTGAATTTGATTTGAGCATCAAATAGGGGTATTAAATTGATTTATTATTGACTTCAAAAGTCATACCCCTAAGTCCTAGGTTCATTTAATTTTAATAAACTTCCAAATTTTATTAATTTAGAAATTTATTAATTTCTCCTTTTAATTAGGGAAGTGAAGTTGGTTTCTACCAATTAATCCCTTTTTAATTCCAATCATCCAAACAAGCTGATTAAGATCAGAGGTTGCCCATTTCCCTCATTGAATTAAGCCTAAATGTTAATTAAGTCCAAATTCCTAAAATTATATATTTACCCTAATGCTCTAACACTTCATAATTTATTAAATTCAAATCAAATGACTTTGACATTTTTATCCTACCTCATTCATGGGTCAATTAAAACAATTGGGATTTTTCAAAGAAAATTTGCTAACTTGACCAAGCTGAAGCCTAATCACTTGAAATTTTTACTCGAGATTGACCTAGACAAGAAAGTCATTTGGACAAAATTTCATGATTTTTGAATTTTGTTTGAATTATTTTAATTATTTTAATTTTTGTGGTATTTATTAAATATTAAATATTTTAAATGGGGAAAATTAAGTTTTGTATTTTTAAAAAAACTCCTTGAGGTCAGAGAACCTAGAGAAGAAAATTTTATATTTTTTTGTTTTTCTTTGATTTATTAGAATTATTTTAGTGGAAATCCTTTTTTTTTCCTTTAAAAATTATTTTAATCTTCAAAATACAATATCTTTTTTTAGAAAATCAGGAAAAATATTTCAATTGCTTCTAAATGCTTAAAAAACAATTTAGAATAATTCCACGAATTTTATTATTTTTTTTATTTTTATAAATTTTTAATTATTTAAATATTTAAAATGGGCTTAAAAATAAAGTTTTTATTTTAAAATCGAACGGAGCTCCATCATCGTCCCCAATAGTCTAACCCGAGAACCTTCCATCTTCCAAGCTTGTTATCTCCCTCATTTCTCAACCAAATTAAGTGAATTTTTTTTTAAAATGCTCGTCTAGACTAGAGGAACATATTCATATGGTTAAGATGCCATAAAATTAAGCCCAAGCAAATGGAGAATAAAAGAAGCTCGGGAGGAGAAGAAGTTCAATACCTTGGCTCTGAGAAGGAAAGCTTTAATCAAAGATGGTCGGCACGTTTGTTGAGGTCCAAGAGGGCTAAGGATTGAGCCTCTTGCTGTGGCGTAAGGTCTAAGTATGAATTCAACCAAGCTCAATTTTAGGTGTTGTTCTAGAGCTATGTTAGGGGCTCTTTCAGAGGGGTATTTGATGGGGCCTTGCATTCTCTTGTTGTTGTGAAGGAGTGGGCACAAGTAATTTGAGTTTGGTGGAGTTTAAAGGGATGTCCTGTTTCTGCCCTAATTTTCGAGCTCAAAATTAGGGTTACACGGGAGGAATTAGGGCAATGGAGTGATTGGATTGCACTGTGGACGTTTTAAAGAAGCTCAAGGAGTGATTTGGAGGTCTCTCTCTGAGAAAATTTTAGCACACCCCTAATGGTCGTGGGAAGAAGCTTTTTATAAAAATGGCTAAGGGGTGGATGTCATGACCAACTGAGCGGTGAAAAATGGTGCTTAAGTGGAGGGCAGAGAGGCTCTAACATCTCATTTGGGTGAGGTGGCCTCTTGATTTGATTTGGGTGAAGTTCAAGAGGAGGATGTCCTCAATTTTGGCTTCTCCGTTGACTAGGCCAGCTGGCCATGGCAGAGGGAGGTGGCTTCGAGATTAGGGAACCCAGGGGAATATGTCACAGCAATTTAATAGGGTAAGGTTTAGTTTTGGCAAAAAGATCTTAAGCCTGAGCATATTTGGAAAACATATCCCTTAATTTAGGGGAGCATTAATCCATGGCTCACTTAGCTTGGGTTAAGTGAGTATTGGCTCAGTCTTAGGGTCCAACTAATGGTTGTGGAGTCAATAATTTGATGGCTTTAGGGTGGTTAGGTTACATTTAGTGCATGGGTTCAAGTGGGTGCAAATGACCAAAAATTAGGTTTGGGCTAGGTTAGCCATGTAAATTGGTCCAAATAAATGTTGCATTTGGTGTAAGTGATTGTAAGGAACAATTCTGGTGAAGGATTAATAGGGTTTTGAGTTCAATTGGAGGGTCAATTTGAAGGATTTTAAAGATTTGGTCAATTTGGGCATATTGGACTTGACTTGGGTATAGATTGTGTTAGCCTTGAGATAAGTGCAAACTCATGGTTGAAAATGGTCAATAGGAACCTCATAAAGAGTTTTTAACATAAATTGGGTGCCAATTTCGGAGTTAAGGCATTCAGTTTGATGAGATTAGGTCATGTGGCCAAAATTGGGGCTTTGATCTAAATCAAAATTGGACTTAAGGAATGGGCCAATTGAGCTTGGATTTGGTTTATTTTTGTCACATTTAAGGTGAATTTGAGTTTGGGATTGAAATTTGGGGAGACTGTGATCAAATTGATGGACATTTTGGTTGGATTTAGGGAAATTAGGGTCTTTAAAGGCAAATTTGGGGGTCTTCGTAAAAGATGGCCAAATTGGACAAATTGGGTTATGTGGTAGTTGAGAAAAATGAAATTGGGAATATTTGGAATATTTTGTGAGTTTTTGGGATGTTTTAGAATATTTGAAATTTTGGGCCCACGAGGGGCATTTTGGTAAATTGGCAATTTTTGGTGTTTAGGAAATTTGGGTGTTTTCAAAAGGTTTGAAATGATTTTTGAACAAGTTTGGGTATTTTGGATAAATTTGGAAATTTTGACCAAATTTAGGGTTTCAAGAGTACTTAGGTAATTTGGGGGAGTACAGGAGCAAAAGGCCAGGATGAGTATTTTGGGTAAAATTAGGGAACTAACCACCAAAAGTAAGTCATAGATCAATGGAAACCCCACTTGGGTCCTCTATGTACTAGTCTTTGCTAAACCCTAGCCTAGGGCTAGTAGGTTTAGGAGACCATCTACATGAGTTTCCCAAAGGCTAAAGGGACCAAAGTCAGGAAATTCTGGGTTTAGGGTAGTGAGTGATTGTGAGTGAAGTGAGTGCCTTGGCTCTAAACCAACATCCAAGGTCAACCCTAAGGTAAAATAGCTCTATAGGAACTCTCCTTGAGCTCCCCCACAAGGACCCCACCTACTAAGTGCTAGAGGTTAAGACCAATATATGGAACCTCAAGTTGAGTAAAGAAGAGTTTAGAATTTCTAATGATGAGGCTACCTTTTCTAGTTCTCTAAAAATAGTCAATAGGAAAGTCCTATGCCTAGACCTAGGCTACAAAAGAGAAAGACTATACCTCAACCAAAAGTGAGGTCAACAAAGATCAATACTTTTCACAACTTCTGTCCAAAACTTAATTACTTATCATTTGAAGAAGAAAGATAAAGAAAACTACTCAAAATTCATGAAGAAAACAAAACCACACTTTAGTTTGAAAGAAGAAATCATTGTCAAACCAACAACAAGTCTCAATTAAAACTAAAAGTAGTCTCAAATTAAAAAGATAAAAACTTATCTCAAGTCCTCCACTAAACTCTTGAAGTCCCTTTGATTCTCTTCTCTTTACAATCACTCAAAAGAAAATAACAAAAAAGATAAAATAAAAGTAAAAGTGGTGCCTGAAAATCTCTCTGAACTAACTCCCCAAATGAGAACTTTCAAAACTTTCCAATACTTTCAGAACTCTTTTTTAAGTCCTTTCTTCTTTCTTTTATAATTTTCCAAAAGGTGTGTTGGTTTCTTTTCAAAATATGTCTAGATTCGATGTATTTCCCCAATATATGCATCCTTTCCTGATAATTTTTGTACATGGTGGTTAAAACCACCTATTATGCTAATAAGTGCCTCAAAAACCTATTCAAAATTCACAGAAACCGAATTTACTAATTCAATAACTGCCACTGACGCTTAAGCGCGGGGCCTCTAGCGCTTAGGCGCGGCCTTCTCTATTTAACTGACGCTTAAGTGCCTGATCTGGCGCTTAGGCGCCAAAACTCTTTTGAACATTTTTTACCTTTTTGCTCCAAATTTGATCTGTTTTCACTCCTTTAAGCATTTTTAACCCTTTTTACATGTATCTGCAAGATAAACACAAAAATACATTCCATTAAAGCGCAATATCTCAAAAATAGATATAAAAATGTGTCTAAGAACATTATATATTTTAGGTGTATCAAAATCACCCAAACTTAAAATGTTACTTGTCCTCAAGTGACACTTCAATCTTTAAAAACTAAATATGTATGATATGTATATGAGTTTCTTTAGGAGTTAACTAAAATTTTGATTTAGAAATATAGCAGTCTAATTTAAAAAAAGTATTCAGTAAATAAGACCAAGTTAAAGTTTAGATATTTTTAATGTTAAGAAAGATGAAAATATAAGTTTCTATCTAATTCATAAATATTTTGTAGATTTTGCAAATTTAGAATTTAGTTCTTTTATTATCTCCACTTAAAAATTTTTATTAAAAATAATTTTACTTACTATATTATATTTATAAGCTTAACAATTTTTCAAGTCTTATACTTTAAAAAGATCAAATGTAGAACCAATTTTTGGTTAGGCACTAATCCTCAAGTTTCTGCTTCCTAATTTTTTTCCCTTTTTCTTTTTCTTCTTCTTTTTCTTTTCTTTCTATTTTTCTTTACCTTTTCTTTTCTTTCTTTTTTTTCTTTTCTTTTTCTTTTTCAGGCAAGGATTATTATATCTGGATAGGCCTTTAATGATTTTGAATTCCACTTCTCTTTTCCTAAAGCAAAGCCTTGATATGAATCTTTTACTTATTAATGTACAAAATGTTTAATATAGTGTAACTATCTTTAGTAAGAAAAATTATATTTTTGAAAAATTTAGAAATTTAGACTTATTTTTAATAATTAAATTTCTTTTATTAAAAATAATTTTCAAAACTATTATTATATTTTTAAGAAAAAAACTTATATCAAGACTTTGCTTTTGGAAAAGAGAAGTAGAACTCAAAATCATTAAAGGCCTATCCAGATATAGTAATCTTTACCTGAAAATGAAAAAATAAAAAAAAGAAGAAAAAAAAGGGAGGAGAAGCTTGAGGATTAGTGCCTAATCAAGAAGTGGTTCTACAGTTGATCTTCTTAAAGTATAAGACTTGAGAAACTTTTAAGCTTAAGGACTCAATATAGTATATAAAATTACTCTAAAAACATTTTTTTAAGTGGAGATAATGAAAGGACTAAATTCTAAACTTTGAGAATCTACAATATTTTTGAATCAGATAGGAACTCATACTTTCATCTTTCTTAACATTAAAATTTTCTAAACCTTAATTTGGGCACATTTTGAAGAATTTCAAAGGTACTTCCTGGGAAATTTTTAAAAGAAAGGAGTTGAGACATTTGAGATATGTGCTTGAAAAGGGAGAGAGTACTGAGTCAAGAGAAGATTGTGGTGAATCTTGTGGAGAGATTCAGACACCACAAATTTACTTTTTTTTTCATTTTGGTTTTTAGTTTTATTTTGAGAGTATAATGTGTTGTAAAAGAGAAGAGAATCAAAGGAACTTCAAGAGTTTGGTGGAGGATTTGAGATAAGTTAATATCTTTGTTTTTAAACTACTTTTGGTTTTAATCGAGGCTTCTTGTTGGTTTGACAATGATTTCTACTTTTAAACTAAAATGTGGTTTTATTTTCTCCATGGATTCTGAGTAGTTTTCTGTTTCTTTTTCCTTAAAAAGATAACTAATTAAATTTTAAATGGAAGTTGTGGAGAGTATTAATCTTTAATGTTGGAAGAAGTTGTGATGATTTAACTCGATGCTTCATTTACTTCTTGATTTGGCCAATCCATATGTTAAAATTTGTTGTGAGAACATGTAAGAATCAGATCATTTACTTCTTGATTTGACCAATCCAGATGTTAAAATTTGTTGTGAGAACATGTAAGAACTGAGCCGACCATTTACTTCTTGATTTGGTCTATCCAGATGTTAAAATTTGTTGTGAGAACATGTAAGAACCAGACATTTACTTCTTGATTTGACAATGTTGGAAGAAGTTGTGATGATTTAAATCCATGCACTTCATTTGCTTCTTGATTTGGTCATTCCAGATGTTAAAATTTGTTGTGAGAACATGTAAGAACCGGGCTGGTATTGTTTTACTTCTTGATTTGGCCAATCCAGATGTTAAAATTTGTTGTGAGAACATGTAAGAACCAGACTGGTATTGTCTCAGTCAACAACTGATTTGGCCAATCCAGATGTTAAAATTTGTTGTGAGAACATGTAAGAACTGGGATGACTTCTTGATTTGGCCAATCCAGATGTTAAAATTTATTGTGAGAACATGTAAGAACCGGGATGGAATGTTGGAAGAAGTTGTGATGATTTAAATCCATGCACTTCATTTGCTTCTTGATTTGGTCATTCCTAAATGTTAAAATTTGTTGTGAGAACATGTAAGAACCGGGCTGGTATTGTCTTTCGGGGCCAATCCAGATGTTAAAATTTGTTGTGAGAACATGTAAGAACCGGGCTGGTATTGTCTCAATCAATAATTGTGGAAGTTGTGGAGAGTATTGATCTTTAATGTTCGAAGAAGTTGTGATGATTTAAATCCATGCACTTCATTTACTTCTTGGTTTGACAATGTTGGAAGAAGTTGTGATGATTTAAATCCATGCACTTCATTTGCTTCTTGATTTGGTCATTCCAGATGTTAAAATTTGTTGTGAGAACATGTAAGAACCGGGCTGGTATTGTTTTACTTCTTGATTTGGCCAATCCAGATGTTAAAATTTGTTGTGAGAACATGTAAGAACCAGACTGGTATTGTCTCAGTCAACAACTGATTTGGCCAATCCAGATGTTAAAATTTGTTGTGAGAACATGTAAGAACCGGGCTGGTATTTTTTGGCCAATCCTAAATGTTAAAATTTGTTGTGAGAACATGTAAGAACCGGGCTGGTATTGTCTTAGTCAACAATTAATGTTAAAATTTGTTGTGAGAACATGTAAGAACCGGGCTGGTATTGTCTCAGTCAACAATTGGAAAGAATCGAATGAGTTGGATGAATTGCCATATGATTTAGTGCAAATAAATAGGGAAATAAACTTTGAAGGGTGTAGAGTTAGAGGACTTCAAAGTGACAAGTTAAAGCCTCAAACTTGCTTTATTATTTTATGTTCTAATACGAGATGTTAGCCCCTAGGTGGAGGGATTCGAGGGAACTCTAGAGTGAGAGCTGAAATCTTCCCTTCCTAGCTAGAATTCAAAACTATTCAAAATTTAAATCAACCAATGATCTTTATAGTATCTCTAGTAAGGGTAAAGAATATTATTGCCCTTATTTTGCATAGCGCAATTTGTATACTTTCACAACAAAATTCTTATTCCTATTACTAACTCATGAAAAGGAGGAAGTTATTTTCATATTTTGTGCTTTTCATTTACATAAACTCAAGTTATTTAAAAGTTGTTACTATTTTGTCAAAGTATCAAAAATACCAAAAAGATTTGAATTTTATTTACTTTCAAATTATCTATAGTTTAAGTAATTGTCTTTTTGAAATAGAATTTTATTGTTTGAAAGTGCATAGTGCCAATTTTCCCAGTGGGTTTGATGTTCAGATCTTAATCAAGAAGTCCTATAATACTTGATAACGATATATATACTTGTGTGGTATCCCAATATATATATATAAATTAATAAGTTAACTTCTTATTTTCTTCAGGATCAAGTTTTTGGTACTGTTATAAAGTAAGAAAATATAAGTGAAAATATAATCACATACATTGTTATACTGATGCATATAACCAATTTCTGGATCAAAAGTCTCTGGCAGAGTATCCCCAAGGATTTGGAACTCTTCTCCTTTGGCCATGGAGGGGATAATTAGATAGAAGAGCTTGGGCTGCCCACCAAAGCCAATTGATGGGTGCACAGAGTTTCTTAAGTGGAGTACAGAGGAGCTCTAAAGAGCCATTAGGGTGAGCTGTCCTTTAGGGTTGAAATTGGGTTTGATTTAAGAGTGGTGGCCCTCAGTTTTGGTGTTTCTGGCCACTAGGCCAGTTGACCAGGGCAGGGGAGGTGGTCAGGTGGTTAGGTGAGTCAGGGAGAGGTTTAATTATGGTTTACCCCTAATGGAAAGTGATGATGGAGGAGATTTCAGGGTTAAGGCCCAAAAGTGGGATGAAATCCCTTAATTTAGGAACCCATTGTTCCATAGCTCACTTGGGTGGATTTAGGGTGGTTCAACCTGGTCCAAAGGAGGAGCTTAGTTGTTGTTGAGACCTTAATTTGTTGACTTTAGCATGGATAAGTAAGTTTTGGGGAAGAGGTTCAATTTGGATCAAATGGCTAGAAATTAGGTTTGAGTTAGGATAAACATGACATTGAGCTCAATTGATTGGTCAATATTATGCAGATGATTGTCACAAGATATTTAGAAAATGTTTGGAGTGATTTTAATTAGTTTAGAGGTTCCATTTGGAGGATTTTGGGCATTTGGTCAATTTTGGGGTGTTGGGTTAGACTTGGGTCTAGGTTTGGCTAAGGTTGGGCTAAGCCCAAATTGATGGCTCAAAATGGTCTAGGGGAATGTCATAAAGAGTTTTAAACATAAATTGGGTGCCAATTTTTGTGTTATGGCATTCAATTTGGTGGGTTTTGGAGATAGCCAATTTGGGGTAAATTTCAGAATTTTGAATGTGGGTTGAAATTGAGTGAAATTAAGGCTTGTCCAAAGCCGATTAATTATCCAATTTAATATGTAGGATTGTTATGATGAGTTTAGGGTTTAAATTTGGGCAAAATTGAGTAGGCTATGGGGTTAAATTTTGTGGGGTTAAGTCATATGGTCGAAGTTGGGGGTTTGACTTGGATCAAAATTGAGCTGAAAGCATGGGCCAATTAGGCTTAGATTTGGTTTGGATTAATCATATGAAAGATGAATTTAACTTTAGAATTTAAATTGGGGAGGAGTGGTGCCAAATTGATGGACATTTGAGGTGAATTTGAGGAAATTGGGCCTTTAAAGGCAATTTGGGGATTTTTGTCAAAATGGTCAAATTGGTCAAATTGGATTCATATGAAGGGTCCAAATTGGTTTTGGGGACATTTGAAGTCATTTTGGATGTTTTTGGAAAGTTTGAGCCACCAAGGTTATTTTAAGGGGGTCTTATACCAATCTCGAGGATTGAGAATAGGATGTCGTGTTCCACTTAAGGAGGTCTTAGACCAATCTCAATCATTTAGAGTAGGATGTTGTGTTCCATGCAAGGGGGACCTTATACCAATCTCTAGGATTGAGAATAGGATGTCGTGTTCCACTTAAATGGTCTTATACCAATCTTGAGGATTGAGAGTAGGATGTCGTGTTCCACTTAAGGGGGTCTTTTACCAAACTTGAGGATTGAGAATAAGATTTTGTGTTTCATTTAAGGGGGGCTTATACCAATCTCGAGGATTAAGAAGAGGATGTCGTGTTCCATTCAAGGGGGGCCTTATACCAATCTTGAGGATCAAGAATCAGATGTCTTGTTCCATTCAAGGGGGCCTTACATCAATCTCAAGGATTGAGAATAAGATGTGGTGTTCCTTTTAAGGGGGTCTTATACCAATCTCCAAGATATGGGTCACATTAGGGAGGAAGGCTCTCGGACTCATACCCAACCCAAGAGGTAACGAGAAAAAAATTAGCGTCTCGGTACTGTCTTCAAGAACAATATGAAAATAGTGTAGAAAATTTGTGGTGTTGAACTCATAGATATGTGTCATGTGAAGATAGATATTGGTGAGAAAAGTTTTGTGATTTTTTGTGAGATTTTCTGCAGAATGTAAAATTCCACGGGGATGTGAAGAGAATTAGTGTCGACAAGGAAAATCGTGTTGCGCGAGCAAAGTGTAAGAGACCTCAAAGTCAAGAGAATCAACTCAACATATTTATTTTCTTTTCTTGTTATTTTTCTCACATTATATTATCAAAAATATATTTTTAAAGTTCAAATTTTGTTGGTTGATTTTGAAAAACAAGTTAAAAATTTTTCATTTTATAGAGGTTAATTTATTACAAAATTTTTGGACCAGGTCACGGACGTTTCGCCAAATAAATAACCCCAGATCAATCAAAATTTTAAAATTTCAATTCAAGCAATGTCAAGTTGCATAGTAAGTCTTCAAGTATCGTCCGTTGATTGGCAACATGGGTCCTTCAACTAAAAAATCCACTAGCTGATAGGCTCCTCCTACATAGACCTTTTCTACGATAAATGGTCCCTCCCAAGTTGGTTCAAATTTCCCACCTATCTTGCAGCGTGCAAGAATAGTCCTTTTGAGCACGAGAGTGAGATCACCAAATTTAAACGTCCTTGGGTGGACAAATTTATCATGAGTCCGTACCATCCTCTCTTAGTAAAGCTCCAAATGTCATTGTGCTTCTAGTCGCTTTCCTTCGAGACTTTCCAATTCTTCAAGTCTGATTTTTGCACTTTCTTCTATTGTAAGTTGATTGGCAACAGCAACTCTAAGGGATGGCGTCTGGGCTTCTAGCGGTAGTACAACCTCGAACCTGTATACAAGCATGTATGGTGTAAACTGAGTGGGAGTCCTGAACGTTGTCTAGTAGGCCACAAGGCTTTTAATAGTTTGTTATGCCAATCTCTTTTATTTTTGTCTAGTGTTTTCTTCAAAATCTTTACGAGTGTCTTGTTGAAGGCCTCGGCCAGGTCATTTTCCCTAGGATAGTAAATCATAGCGCATCTCCAATCTCTTTCGTGTCGCTTGATGAAATTGTTAATTTTTGTGCTCTTGAAGGTTATCCCATTGTCAGAAATTATTCTTCATGGAATTCAGAAACGGTAGACAACTTGGCTTTTGAAAAATTGAAGGGAATGTTGTGATGTAACCTCTTATAATGGCACTGCCTCTAGTCATTTAGAAAACTAATCCGTAGCGGAGAGTATAAATTTGTGTCCTTTAGAGGATGGAGGGTCTATCGGATCTATTATGTTCGTGCCCCAACACTCGAATGGCCACGAGGTGATGGTTGGGTATAACACGTTTGGTGGTTAGTACAAGACCACCTCATGCACTTGGCACTGGTGACATCTTCTGTTTGTATCCATGTAATCGAACATCATTGCTGGCCAATAATATTCGAGTCTCTTGATCTTCATCTTCATCTTTGGCCCTAATTGGTGAGCAACACACAATCTGACATATACTTCTTTGACAATATTCTATGCTTCAGCTCTGCTCAAACAACATAGCCACATCTGTTTGAATGATATTCTTTAGAAGACATTGCCTACTAGGGCATATGACATAGCTCTTCTTGTGATGTGATGCGCTGCTGACTTGTCCTATGACAACTTTCAGGTCTACAAATATTATATTAATTGATTACACCAATCTCCATTTATATCTGCAACAGCGATCATCATTCCTTCTTCTTTTCTAGGCTTGTGTAGATTGTCGGGGTCGATTCAAGACAAAACTTGTTTTCCTTGTATTGTAATGTCAATGGAATCCTCTAGTGGACATGCCAGCTCCTTATCAAGTTTTGCTAAAGCGTCGGCATGGGAATTATCTCACCTAGGAGTCCTATATAAAGTCAAACTAAGGATTTGTTTGAGCAGCTTCATTGTATATCGGTGGTATTTTACTAGCCTCAGTTTCAAAATCTTGTATTATCCGACAACTTTTTGAATGAAGAGTTGAGAATCACCATAAATGGCAACGTCTGTTATATCCATTGAGATCGCCAACTCCAACCAGTCATTAACACTTCATATTATGCTTTATTAATTGTACATGGCTGTGTCAGGTGGTATGAGAACCTCAGTATACCCTTATCTAGTGTGACAAATGTTAAACCAATCCCTACTTTGTTTGGTATAACTGTGTCTGATCCTTTATTTTTTCTTGCTGACGAAGCTCAGTCGAAATACAACTCTCAGCGTTGCACACTAGAGAATTTCATTTGTAATACTTGTTCAACTGGTAATTCATCATTAAGAGGGGACCCAGCTGGAAGTGGGTGTGCAGTGAGAAAATCTATTAAAATATGTCCCTTTATAGCAAGAAGTGGAACAAAATTTATATCAAATTGCAATAAAATCAGTAACCATCTTGCTAGAAGTCAAGAGAGTGTTAGTCAGGACATCAAATATTGCAATGGATTAACTTTTAAAATTAGAGTTACCTTAGGAAAAGGCATGTAATGTTGAGCTTCTAGGCGGGGAAAATCAAAGCTAGACAATACTTCTCAATAGGCGGATACCTTATCTCCGTCGGTATTAGATAATGACTCAAGTAGTAGAGTGTGTTTTCTTTACCCTCGTCATTTTCTTGGGCTAAGAGAGCTCCAAGAGAGTCATCTTAGGTAGTGGTATAAAGTATTAAAGGTTTTCCCGGTATAAGGGCTGTCAAAATAGGAGGTGTCATTAAGTATTGCTTAACGTCCTCGAAAGCACCCTGACATTTCTCTTCCTAAATGAATTTGGCATCTTTTTTAACTAATGCCAAGAAGAAATTAGAAATAAAGCGTCTTAGGTATGTCAATTTCCCTTGGAAGGAACGTCGTTGTTTCAAGGATTTGGGTGGAGGCATTTCCAAGATAGCTTTAATCTTCTCCGTGTTGATCTTGATACCCCAATGACGGACAACGAACCATAAAAAATTCCTGAAGATAACATGAAAGACGCATGTCGGTACTATTTTTGGTGTGGGGTTTGCCCGTAAGAAGCCGTCGGTCATCAAAATTGAAGTCCCGTTGCCCGTTTCGGAAGGACGTTTTAACAAATTTAGTTTTGAAAAAGATGAAGTCAAACTGACCCCATAATATTCATAGTTTAGATGAAAGAGCAATTTATCTCAATNGTTAATTACATCTTAGGTAACAAAAGTTACCTAAGAATACTCTCGATAAAAGTCAAGAAAAGTTATCTTCAATGAAAATGGTAAGGACATCTCAAAGATATCTGACTAAGGAGTGTGAAGGGGGATTGGTTCAAATTTCGATGGTAAGGAAATTTCAAAGATATTGGACTAAGAAGTGTGAAGGGGGATTGGTTCAAATTTGATGGTAAGGACATTTCAAAGATATTGGACTAAGAAGTGTGAAGGGGGATTGGTTCAAATTTGGTGTAAGGACATTTCAAAGATATTGGACTAAGAAGTGTGAAGGGGGATTGGTTCAAATTTGGAATATTTTATTTTAGAGTTCAAAGGAGGAAACACTAGAGGATGCCACAGATCCGAAGAACTTCGGTGACTTCCTAAGCTATCCTATTATTTGGCTTCAATTTAGGAGAAATCATTTAGATGTTTTATCCTGCAAATTTTATTTATTAGAATTTACATTTGTGTGAAGTAATCAGCACAAATAACCTTGAAGATGTGAGGATTTAAGTCATGACAAATGACTACCTCGGAATCCTAAGGCGAGTTAGGGCTTAGATTGTACAATCCGGTTGTACAAATGCCTAAAAGATGTGTTTGATTTATGTTGCACTAGGCAAACAACCTCAAATTCCTATGGCTTTGTTGTTTTAAAGCTAAGGAAAAATGTGTCGGACATGTTGTTGTAGATCCTCTTGCTGTTGAAGACGGCCATTGTTGTTTAAAGCTAAGGAAGGATGTGTTGTTGTAGATCCTCTCGCTGTTGAAGACGGCTGACTCCTATGGCTTTGTTGTTTAAAGCTTAGGAAGGGATGTATTAGTGTAGATCCTCTTGCTGTTAAAGATGGCCGGGTTGTTAAAGCTAAGGAAGGATGTGTTGTTGTAGATCCTCTTGCTGTTGAAGATGGTCGGGCTGCTTACCATGTAAGCTCCAAGCTCCTCGTTGTAGCAGAGTTCAAGTTTTCTAGGTCATTTGGTTATAAAGCTAAGGAAAGTATGTATTAGTGTAGCTCCTCTTGCTGTTGAAGATGGTCGGGCTGCCCATATGTAAGCTCCAAGCTCCTCGTTGTAGCAGAGTTTAAGTTTTCTAGGTCATTTGGTTATAATATTCAAGCTCCTCGTTGTAGCAGAGTTCAATTTTTCTAGGTCATTTGGTTATAATGAGGAAGGATGTGATAGTGTAGATCCTCTTGCTGTTGAAGATGGTCGGGCTGCCCACCATGTATCTCCAAGCTCCTCGTTGTAGCAGAGTTTAAGTTTTCTAGGTCATTTGGTTATAATGTCAAATAAGGTGACCTTTATTGTTAAAGTTCTTTAAATTTTATTATGGGCATATTAAAGTTGATTAAAGCGACACCGGTCAAGATATTAAGTTTTCTAGGTCATTTGGTCATTATATCAAATCAGGTGGCCTTATAGTTTAAAGTTTCTTTAAAATTTTATTATGGGCATATTAAAGTTGATTAAAAGTTCTTTAAATTTTATTATGGGCATATTAAAGTTGATTAAAGCGACATCGGTCAAGATCTAAGTTCTTTTAATTTTATTATGGGCATATTAAAGTTGATTAAAGCGACACCGGTCAAGATCCCGAAGTTCTTTTTAAATTTTATTATGGGCATATTAAAGTTGATTAAAGTGACACCGGTCAAGATCCCATGTTCCGTCATCCTTTATTAACTTAGTTGAAGTTGATTATAGCGACACCGGTCAAGATCCCACGGTTCCATCGTTCCAGCCCCTATAGTTAAAGTTCTTTAAATTTTATTATGGGCATATTAAAGTGACACCGGTCAAGATCCCACGGTTCCATCGTCCCGGCACGGGCATATTAAAGTTGATTAAAGCGACACCGGTCAAGATCCCACGGTTCCGTCGTCCCGGTAGCCATATTAAAGTTTATTAAAGTGACACCGGTCAAGATCCCACGGTTTCGTCGTCCCGGCACTAATATTTTCTATTGGAATCACTTAGTCCAAATGAATTTACTAAACTCAACTTAATGAGTTCCATTCATTTAGACCGTGGGAAGCCTCGTTAGCAACCGTAGGTTACCTCCTCCGAGGGGTTCCTGATCTTCCCATTTAGAGATTCACTTAGTCCAAATGAACTTATCAAACCCAACTTAATGAGTTCCATAATTTTTTTAAATCGTGAGAAGCCTCACCGTAGGTTACCTCCTCCGAGGACCATAATTTCATTTAGACCGTGGGAAGCCTCGTTAGCAACCGTAGGTTACCTCCTCCGAGGACCACTATTTTCGATTGGATTCACTTAGTCCAAATGAATTTACTAAACTCAACTTAATGAGTTCTGGCCTTATGATTGAAGTTCTTTAAATTTTATGGAGGCATGTTAAAGTTGATTAGAGCGACACCATCCCTCGTTCCGGCATCACTATTTTCTATTGGATTCACTTAGTCCAAATGAACTTATCAAACGCATCTTTAAATTTTATGAGGTCATATTAAAGTTGATTAGAGCGACACCAGTTAGGATCCTACGGCTCCCTCGTTCCGGTATCACTATTTTCTATTGGATTCACTTAGTCCAAATGAACTTACTAAACCCTCGTTCCGACACCCACTATTTTCTATTGGATTCACTTAGTCCAAATGAATTTACTAAACTCAACTTAATGAGTTCTATAATTTCATTTAGACCGTGGGAAAACTCGTTAGCAACCGTAGGTTACCTCCTCCGAGGGCATATTAAAGTTGATTAGAGCGACACCGGTCAAGATCCCACGGTTCCATCGTCCCGGCACCTCATATTAAAGTTGATTAGAGCGACACCGGTCAAGATCCCACGGTTCCATCGTCCCGGCACCTCATATTAAAGTTTATTAAAGTGACACCGGTCAAGATCCCACGGTTTCGTCGTCCCGGCACTAATATTTTCTATTGGAATCACTTAGTCCAAATGAATTTACTAAACTCAACTTAATGAGTTCCATATTTTTTATTGGAATCACTTAGTCCAAATGAATTTACTAAACTCAACTTAATGAGTTCCATAGTATTAAAGTTGATTAGAACGACACCGGTCAAGATCCCACGGTTCCATCGTCCCGGCACCACTACAAGTTGATTAAAGCGACACCGGTCAAGATCCCACGGTTCCATCGTCCCGGCACCACTATTGAATTTTATTATGGGCATATTAAAGTTTATTAAAGTGACACCGGTCAAGATCCCACGGTTCCATCGTCCCGGTACTACTATTTTTCATTGGAATCACGGAAGCCTCGTTAGCAACCGTAGGGTTACCTCCTCCGAGGGCTCCCGATCTTCCAATAGGGGAAGCCTCGTTAGCAACCGTAGGTTACCTCCTCCGAGGGTTTCCCGATCTTCCGATAGAGAGGGAAGCCTTGTTAGCAACCGTAGGTTACCTCCTCCAAGGCGTTCCCGATTTTCCAATAGAGGCATATTACTTTAGTTGGTTAGTCCAAATGAACTTACTAAACTCAACTTAATGAGTTCTATAATTTCATTTATACCGTGGAGTCCAAATGAATTTACTAAACTCAACTTAATGAGTTTCATAATTTCATTTAGACCGTGAGACCTCGTTACTAAACTCAACTTAATGAGTTCCATAATTTCATTTAGACCGTGGGAAACTTCATTAGCAATGTAAGGTTACCTCCTGAATTCCATAATTTCATTTAGACCGTGGAAAACCCAAATGAACTTACTAAACTCAACTTAATGAGTTTCATAATTTCATTTAGACCGTGGGAAAGTCCAAATGAATTTACTAAACTCAACTTAATGAGTTCCATAATTTCATTTAGACCGTGGGAATAAATGAATTTACTAAACTCAACTTAATGAGTTCCATAATTTCATTTAGACCGTGGGAAGCCTCCGGTCAAGATCCCTCGGTTCCGTCGTCCCGGTATCACTATTTTCTATTGGAATCACTTAGTCCAAACATTTACTAAACTCAACTTAATGAGTTCCATAATTTCATTTAGGCCGTGGGAAGCCTCATTAGACTTACTAAACTCAACTTAATGAGTTCCATAATTTCATTTAGACCGTGGGAAGCCTCGTTAGTACTAAACTCAACTTAATGAGTTCCATAATTTCATTTAGACTGTGGGAAGCCTCGTTAGCAATCACTAAACTCAACTTAATGAGTTCCATAATTTCATTTAAACCGTGGGAAGCCTCGTTAGCAACTGCTAAACTCAACTTAATGAGTTCCATAATTTCATTTAGACCGTGGGAAGCCTCATTAGCAACCATAGGTTACCTCCTCCGAGGGGTTCCCGATCTTCCAATAGAGATGTATAAATTTAGTTGAAGTTGTATTTTTTGTGATGTTTGTGTGTTTCCCGATCTTCCAATAGAGACGTTTTAGTTTAGTTGAAGTTGCATTTTTGTGATGTTTGTACTGTAAATTTTGAGTTGTCTTATATTTTTGAAATGTTGTGGGGGTGATTTATGCAATTTTATATTATCTATTCAGGTATGTAAGTACACGCATAAATAAAGATGCAAAGGAAAGTACAAGAAAGACTATAAAACGCTGTAAACTGTAAAAGTGTACCTGGCGAGTCTTCGAAAGTACAAGAAAGACTATAAAACGCTGTAAACTGTAAAAGTGTACCTGGCGAGTCTTCTTGGAAAGTACAAGAAAACTTTTTTTTATGCAGTAAGTATGGTACAAGCATAAAAGAAAAGCAGTAGAAAAGTACAAGAAAAGACCGTAAAACGCTGTAAACTGTAAAAGTGTACCTGGCGAGTCTTCTCGTTCCACCACCTGAAACTCTATACAGTAAGTATGGTACAAGTATAAAAGAAAAGCAGTAGAAAAGTACAAAAAAGACTGTAAATAGGTATGTAAATACAAGCATAAATAAAAGTGCAGTAGGAAAGTACAAGAAAGACTATAAAGCAGGTATATAAATACAAGCATAAATAAAAGTGCGGTAAGAAAGTACAAGAAAGACTGTAAACTTCAGTAAGTATGGTACAAATATAAAAGAAAAGCAGTAGAAAAGTACAAGAAAGACTGTAAAATGAAGGTATGTAAATACAAGCATAAATAAAAGTGTAGTAGGAAAGTACAAGAAAGACTATAAAATGCTGTAAGCTGTAAAAGTGTACCTGGCGAGTCTTTCGTTTCACCACCTGCAACTCAAAATGCATGTCAGAGCAGTTTATGTTTGTACCTGGCGAGTCTTCTTGTTCCACCACCTGAAACTCAAAATGTATGTCAGAGCATTTATAGAGCTGGAGTCTTCTTGTTCCACCACCTGAAACTCAAAATGCATGTCAGGGCATTTATGTATATAGAGAAGAAAAAATAAGGAAACCTTCCTAACTCTATGTTGTGTATTGGGAGTCCTTAAATTTTAAGGATAATATGATTATACCACATGAAACTCAAAATGCATGTCAGAGCATTTATGTATATAGAGCTAGAAAAATAAAGTTTTTGAAATCTTCCTAACTCTATGTTGTGTATTGGGGACTTTCCTAACTCTATGTTGTGTATTGGGAGTCCTTAAATTTTAAGGATAATATTATTAATTCTTATCAAGTAAAACATATTAAGTTTAATAGATCCCTAAGGTATTCACCAGTTTAAGAGTAGGGAGTGGTCCATGCAACCTTCTTTATGTCTGGTAAAAAGCCTTGGATTCATTTAAACTTTATTATGTCTAAGTTTTAAGGATAATATCATTAAGCGAAACATATTAAGTTTAATAGATTCCTAAGGTATTCACCAGGTTAAGAGTAGGGAGCAGAGTAAAACATACTAAGTTTAATAGATCCCTAAGGTATTCACCAGGTTAAGAGTAGGGAGCAGGTCTACATATTAAGTTTAATAGGTTATGTATTGAAATTCCTTAAGTTTTAAGGATAATATTATTAAACGAAACATATTAAATTTAGTAGATCCCTAAGGTATTCACCAGATATTAAGTTTAAGAGATCCCTAAGGTATTCACCAGGCTAAGAGTAGGGAGCAGGTCCATGCAATCTTCTTAATATCTGGTAAAAGCCTTGAAATTTTAAGGATAATATTATTAAGTAAAACATATTAAATTTAATAGATCCCTAAGGTATTTATCCAGGTTAAGAGTAGGGAACATGTACCATCTTAATGTCTGGTAAAAGCCTTGAGTTCTTAAGGATAATATTATTAAGTAAAACATATTAAGTTTAAAAGATCCCTAAGGTATTCACTAGAATAATATTATTAAGCGAAACATATTAAATTTAATAGATCCCTAAGGTATTCACCACATTAAGAAAATACTATTAAGTAAAACATATTAAGTTTAATAGATCCCTAAGGTATTCACCAGGTTAAGAGTAATATTATTAAGCGAAACATATTAAATTTAATAGATCCTTAAGGTATTCACCAGATTAAGATTAGATTATTAAGTAAAACATATTAAGTTTAATAGATCCCTAACTATTTACCCAGGTTAAGAGTAGGGAACAGGTCCATGCAACCTTCTTAATGTCTGGTAAAAAGCCTTGGGTTCATTTAAACTTTATTATATATCCATGCAACCTTCTTAATATCTGGTAAAAAGCCTTGGGTTCATTTAAACTTTATTATGGTACTTAATAATTCATCATGGAATATCCTGATGCTCAGTGAATATTGATGTCTTGATTATCCCTAAGAATAGGGTGAATGTCATTTACCTTTTAATTTGAAGACCTGATAAAAGGCCTCGGGTTCATTTAAACTTTATTATGTTACTTAATAATTCATCCTGAATATTCTGATGCTCAGTGAATATTGATGTCTTGATTATCCCTAAGAATAGGGTAAATGTCATTTGTCCTTTGATTTGAAGATTATGTCGGTGAAGAACCTTTTAGAGGGCAAATTAGTGTTATTGAGAACACGTAGCCAAATTTTAAGTTCTAATTGAACTTGTGGTGTTTTAAAAGAGTTTGATTATGTTGATTTTTCTAATCTTCTTATAACAAGTGGATTTCAACTTAAACAAGAGTTTTATTATGTTGATTTTTCTAATCCTCTTTTAACAAGTGGATTTCAACTTAAGTTCAGACTAAGTCCTTAAGACCTAAGTGAATGTATTAAGTGTGTGTATTAATTTTGAAAAGATTTAATACTTTAAGTGATCATTATCAAGATCATTTAAACAATATTTTGATAAGGGTATGAAATCATTGATTTCCAAATTTATACCCCAAAATTCAAAAGTCATTTTATACTAATGAAGTTTCCAAAATTTTGATAATTATGGGAATTATCTTATGATTTAGCAAAGTAAAGTGGGTTTTTATNATTTAATTGAATTCATATAATTATTTTTATGCAAAAATATGCATTTTTAAGGAAAATTCCAAAAGATGACAAGACAACTCCTAATCACTTGAATTTTTTATATGAGCTATCCCTAGACCAGAAAGTCATTTGACCAAAACTTCATGATTTTTTGAAATTTCTGTGATTTATCAAAATTAATTGAAATTTTGAGGAGTTTAATAGAAATAAAATATTTAATATATTGAAAAATATGTTTTATATTTTTGGAAAATCTCTCTAAGATCAGAGAACCCGGAGAAATTTAATTTGTATTTTTTTTTATTTTTATTTTATTTTTAGAATTATTTTGGTGAAAATTCTATTTTTAAGCCTTAAAAATCATTTTTAAGGTTTAAAAATAAATATCTTTATTTTTAGACCTTAGAAAAATATTGCAATGATCCTAAGTGTTTAAGAAATAATTTTGGAACATTTCCATGAGTTTAGTATTTTATGATTTTTTTATTCTTTTTAATTATTAAAAATAATTAAAATTAATTAAAATTGAGTTTTTATTTTAAATGTATTTTTATTTTTATTAAATCCCCCTAATATCAGAGAACCCAAAAAACTAAATTAAGTTTTTATTTTAAATATATTTTTATTTTTATTAAATTCCCCTAATATCAGAGAACTCAAGTTTTTATATGATTTTTTATTATTTTTAATTATTAAAAATAATTAAAAATAATTTAAAATTTAAGTTTTTATTTTAGAATATATTATTTATTTTTATTAAATCCCCCTCATATCAAAGAACTAAAAAAACTGATTTTTTTATTATTTTTAATTATTAAAAATAATTAAAAATAACCTAAAAATCAAGTTTTTGTTAAATATATTTTTTTTATTAAATCTCCCTAATATCAGAGAACTCAAAAAACTAATTTTGATAATTTTTGGAATTATGTATTTTTATTTTTATTAAATCCCCCTAATATCAGAGAACTCAAAAAACTAAGTTTGATAATTTTTTGTTTATTTTTATTAAATTCCCTAATTCAGAGAACTCAAAAAACTAAGTTTCATAATTTTTGGAGTTATATTTTGATTTTTTAAAAATCATCAGAGAGAACTCAAAAAACTAAGTTTGATAATTTTTTGAGTTATATTTTGATTTTTAAAAAATCATTTAAGTATTACCTTTAATAATGATCTTTAAAAACCAATTAAAAATATTAAATGATCTCAGAATCTTTTGAAATTTTTATGGTGAATTCTCTGATTTATTAGTCACAGTGGAGAATAAAAATCAAATGATTTTGATCCTTATATTCTCCAAATTAAACATTTTAAGAAAATTGATATTTGCTCAAAATATTGATATTTTGATTTTTAAAAATCATGAAATTATTTCCTAAGACTATTTGCTTAAAATAGTGATATTTTGATTTTTAAAAATTATAAAATTATTTCCTAAGACTACTCCGTTGCTTAAAATAGTGATATTTTGATTTTTAAAAATTATAAAATTATTTCCTAAGACTACTCTTGCTTAAAATAATGATATTCTGATTTTTAAAAATTATAAAATTATTTCCTAAGACTACTCTGTGCTTAAAATAATGATGTTTTGATTTTTAAAAATTATAAAATTATTTTCTAAGACTACTCTAGCTAGAGAGAACTCATACGAGTATTTGTAGAATTTTTTAAGCCATATGCAAGTTTCTATAATTATTTGAACAGAAAATGTTTAAGAACTTAGAAAATTAAAATCTCTGTCTAGAGATCTTCTATGTCTTTGAAAAAATGCTCAAATTGTGCATCTAGACAGAGGCTACAACATATAAAAAGTTTGGGTCAAGGTGTCAACTTGTTCACCTAGACAGAGGCTACAACATATAAAAATTTGGAGTTAAGGTATTAATTCGATATATCATTCACCTAGACAGAGGCTACAACATATAAAAATTTGGAGTTAAGGTATTAATTCCATATGAACCACCTAGACAGGGGCTACAACATATAAAAATTTAGAGTTAAGGTATTAATTCCATATGAATGGAAACAGAGGCTACAACATATAAAAAATTGGAGTTAAGGTATTAATTCCATATGAATGGAGAATATAAAAACCCCTAACCCTAATTTATTTTTAAAAAATAATTTATGTATCAAATTAATGTGAAAATAATTTCGCATGGTTCTCCTCTGTTTACTGAGAAAGAGGGTATTTTTATTTTATTTTTTTGAATTTTATACATAGAGATATGGATTTTTAAAGTTTAAGTAGCTATTTTCTGAATTTTTAAATATCCTATTTATTTATTCAAACCACGGGCTGACTGGATCCTCAGATCCGTCGAAAAACCACGCGGAGCGCTCCTATTCGACGTCGCCTTCAGA
>JXCR01148676.1:110644-136562 GCA_002079205.1 Phalaenopsis hybrid cultivar | reverse complement strand
CATAAATATTTCTTGAACTTTCTTTGACTGCTTTGGTAACCATCAGACGTTTGAAGAGTTTTTTCTTTGGGATGTTGTGTACATGCCAATGAGCTTATGGAAGAGATACTTCTTTTAGGTATTAATTGGATCCTTTGGAACATTTTTGCAATTATTCTTTATAATTTACATTTTATTCTATGGAAGAAATATATCTTGTAGGTAATAGAGGATCTTTTGGAACATTTTGCTCATTATATCTACCAATATACGTTTCATACTATCGGAGTTCAAAGTACTCCTTGGAGTTTGGTTTGTTTATATTTATTTTGTAATGTTATATTAGTAGTATATACTAAATACTTTTATTTGATGATATCTTTACATACCATTTTTTTAAAGGGGGTTTTCAACCCTATTTTGATTAGATCAGAATATCAGCAAGTTTTTCATCTCGATATGACTACTATTATATTGTGAGTCTCTATTTTAGTTTCATAACATGCTATTGGATTTGGGTTCGTTGTTCTAGTCCTATAGGTTCAAGCGGGCAGCCATGTTGATTTCTTTGTGAATCACTATAGATTGATAAGTTATCAAGACATACTAAAAGCTCCTCTGTGTAATCAAAAGTTCAAGAAATGGCCGTAGATTACCCTTCTAAATCCTTCCATCCATCAGAGTGTTTGCTTGCAAATATTGCTCAACCTATTATGGGTAGACATGTGGTAGGATGCTNTTCAAGAAATGGCCGTAGATTACCCTTCTAAATCCTTCCATCCATCAGAGTGTTTGCTTGCAAATATTGCTCTTACAACCTATTATGGGTAGACGTGGTAGGATGCAGTTATTTGATCATCTCACAAAGTGTTGGTATGTTTGCATCCAAAATTTTTAAACAACTTTATTGGTCTCATCTTGCATTTACCTACTAGTTACTGAAAACTTGTGGTGCATGCGCTCACAATCAAGTTGGTGTCATGTAATGTCAAATGTTATATTTATGCATTTTGCTCCTATGTAAAGCTATGGTCAACACTACTACACATGCATGCCTTTTTTGTTAATCCTGAATTATCTATTTGTGGGTTATGATGAAACCATACTTTGCACTGAAGCAAAAAGAGGGAAATGCATAGAAAAATAGAGAAGTGCGCGTGGAGAGAGAGAGAGAGAGAGAGAGAGATTCACTCTATACTCAATGAAATAGGAGTACACAAGATTGCGTAACCCATGCTCTAATCATGAACCCATATTTGTATGTGAGGATTAATGTTCAAGCGATGCCGAAAATGCTATAAATTAAATTAGATGAATGAAGAAGTATAAAATGAGGTCCATTGATTACTCGTAAAACATAAAAAAGAATGAAGCTTGATAACTCAAGTTAGAGCATGACCAGGTAGTCAGAAATTACTTGTTTTGCTGATGGAAGCTGTCGAGTAGCTCATAGGTTTAGGTGATTGCGTTCAGATACTCTGACAAAATTGCTACAAGTTCACAAGTTCACCATCAATTTAACTGTTAGTGTTTTCCTTAAACTTGTTATGTTTGCCTTGTTACTTGCGTTTCAGTCCCTTAAAATCTCGACCTAGCTAGTCCTTATTGGGTTCAATTGACAAATATGGTTGGCATAGCTTGCCAAGTTTTTCATCTGACCGAGCAAATTTGTCCTTAGTGTTCTAGATGTACATTTCTTAATTAGGTGAGGCCTTCATGCAATTTATTTTGATAGTATTTATTGAGAATTTTTCACAAGCCTTTATACAAGCTTCACTTATTATGGTTGGGAGATTTTTCTTCCCATAATGAGTTTTTTGCATTATCCGTTCATACTTTTTTAACTATATACAACAACAACAACAACAACAACAAAGCCTTAATCCCACTGCGTGGGGTCGGCTACATGAATCCTTTTTCTCCATTGCTTCCTATTTAGTGTCACATTTTCATTTAGTCCTATTTAGTGTCATATTTTTTTTACTATATGAATGGTTAATTTTTTCATGATGCTCCATACATTGCTTTATAGATGTCTGTCATAGGTGGTATGTTTTCCACACTTTATTAATGAAGATGGGCTAAAAATTTTGACAAAATTCNTCCTGGAGCTCCAGTACAAGGACCTTAGCTTTAACTAGTTCTAGCGATTCCAGGGAGGAGATGAGTAGAGTAGGCCATTCTTGTACAATTGAGAAGCTTTATGCTTGGGAGAAGAAGCTTTATCATGAGGTGAAGGTATGATGATTCATTACATCATTAAATTTGGTAAACTTTGTTTATTTACTCTGTTATTATATGCCAGTGGCTGAGCTGTGGCGCCAGAGCATGGCTACAAGCAAAAGTGATATCCACGATCTATTGCTTTTTTATCATACTCTGCTATGCTCTGCCACTCTCCTAGTTATTATTTTGCACCGTTGCGCCACCTTTCTTTTGGTTATATTCATTTGTGGCCCCATGAATGGGAAGAAGACCTAAAGGAAGTCACATGGAGAGGTTGATGGGTGAAAAAACTTTTGCAGATTAATGAAATTAATGATGTTTGCTTCTAATGCAGAATTCTGAGAGAACTAGGCTGGAGAAAGAGAAGAGACTGAGTTTATTGAGAAGGCAAGAGGCAAAAGGTGTGGATTACTTCAAGGTTCTGAAGAACAAGAGAGAGATTGGGAGGCTGGAGTCCAAGTTGATGGTTTATTGTCAAGCTATTGAGACCGCGTCCAGTGAGATTATTAGGCTTAGAGAGTTGGAGCTCTTTCCTCAGCTTCTCGATCTTGTCAACGGGTAAAATCTCTCTCTCTCTACCTCTCGCTCTTGCTCTCTCTCTCTCTCTCTCCTATCTTTTGTCTTTTAGTTAGAGAAAGAAAGAGAGCCGTTGCCTTGACAATCAATTTTAGTTTGACTTTAGCAAAAAGAGTGGTACTATTTACTCCGTGGGGGAAGTTGTTGTTCCATTAATATTTATTCTTTTGTAGCAATATGGCAATTGCATAAATATTTCTTGAACTTTCTTTGACTGCTTTGGTAACCATCCGACGTTTGAAGAGTTTTTTCTTTGGGATGTTGTGTACATGCCAATGAGCTTATGGAAGAGATACTTCTTTTAGGTATTAATTGGATCCTTTGCAACATTTTTGCAATTATTCTTTATAATTTACATTTTATTCTATGGAAGAAATATATCTTGTAGGTAATAGAGGATCTTTTGGAACATTTTGCTCATTATTTCTGCCAATATACGTTTCATACTATCGGAGTTCAAAGTACGCCTTGGAGTTTGGTTTGTTTATATTTATTTTGTAATGTTATGTTAGTAGTATATACTAAATACTTTTATTTGATGATATCTTTAAATACCATTTTTTAAAAGGGGGTTTTTAACCCTATTTTGATGAGATCAGAATATCGGCAAGTTTTTCATCTCGATATGACTACTATTATATTGTGAGTCTCTATTTTAGTTTCATAACATGATATTGGATTTGGGTTTGTTGTTCTAGTCTATAGGTTCAAGCAGGCAGCCATGTTGATTTCCTTGTGAATCACTATAGATTGATAAGTTATCAAGACATACTAAAAGCTCCTCTGTGTAATCAAAAGTTCAAGAAATGGCCGTAGATTACCCTTCTAAATCCTTCCATCCATCAGAGTGTTTGCTAGCAAATATTGCTCTTACAACCTATTATGGGTAGACATGTGGCAGGATGCAGTTACTTGATCATCTCACAAAGTGTTGGTATGTTTGCATCCAAAATTTTTAAACAACTTTATTGGTCTCATCTTGCATTTACGTGCTAGTTGCTGAAAACTTGCAATGCATGCGCTCACAATCAAGTTGGTGCCATGTAATGTCAAATGTTATATTTATGCATTTTGCTCCTATGTAAAGCTATGGTCAACACTACTACACATGCATGCCTTTTTTGTTAATCCTGAATTATCTATTTGTGGGTTATGATGAAACCATACTTTGCACTGAAGCAAAAAGAGGGAAATGCATAGAAAAATAGAGAAGTGCGCGTGGAGAGAGAGAGAGAGAGAGAGAGAGATTCACTCTATACTCAATGAAATAGGAGTACACAAGATTGCGTAACCCATGCTCTAATCATGAACCCATATTTGTATGTGAGGATTAATGTTCAAGCGATGCCGAAAATGCTATAAATTAAATTAGATNGAGGGAGGGAGAGAGAGAGAGAGAGAGAGAGAGAGAGAGAGAGAGAGAGAGAGATTCACTCTATACTCAATGAAATAGGAGTGCACAAGATTTTGTAATCATGAACCCATACTTGTAAGTGAGGATTAATGTTCAAGTGATGCCGGAAATGCTATAAATTAAATTAGATGAATGAAGAAGTATAAAATGAGGTCCATTGATTACTCTTAAAACATAAAAAGAATGAAGCTTGATAACTCAAGTTAGAGCATGACCAGGTAGTCAGAAATTGCTTGTTTTGCTGATGGAAGCTGTCGAGTAGCTCATAGGTTTAGGCGATTGCATTCAGATACTCTGACAAAATTGCTACAAGTTCACAAGTTCACCATCAATTCAACAGTTTGTGTTTTCCTTAAACTTGTTATGTTTTGCCTTGTTACTTGCGTTTAAGTCCACTAAAATCTCGACCTAGCTAGTCCTTATTGGGTTCAATTGACAAATATGGTTGGCATAGCTTGCCAAGTTTTTCATCTGACTGAGCAAATTTGTCCTTAGTGTTCTAGATGTACATTTCTTAATTTGGCGAGGCCTTCATGCCATTTATTTTGATAGTATTTATTGAGAATTTTTCACAAGCCTTTATTTAAGCTTCACTTATTATGGTTGGAGATTTTTCTTCCCATAATAGGTTTTTTGCATTATCCGTTCATATTTTTTTAACTATATACAACAACAACAACAACAAAGCCTTAATCCCACTGCGTGGGGTCGACTACATGAATCCTTTTTCTCCATTGCGTCCTATTTAGTGTCACATTTTCATTTAGTCCTATTATGTGTCATATTTTTTTTACTATATAAATGGTTAATTTTTTCATGATGCTCCACACATTGCTTTATAGAGATGTCTTTCATAGGTGGTCTGTTTTCCACACTTTATGCTAATTCCTATGGGAAGATGATGAAGATGGGCTAAAATTTTGACAAAATTCGTTAAATTGTTTCTTATTTTCACAAACGATCTGTAAAAATTGTTGTCGAGATTAACATCATTTAACATCGACATGGATAAAGACAATAAACACAATAAACAAAGTGTGCAAACAAACCAAGGTCTTGTAGTATGATAAAATTTGAATTTCAAATGAACAAAAGCATCAACTCATGCATACTTGGGTGTTTGCTACTAACACGAGGAATAATAGAGAACTAGTTTGAATTGTATATATGTTGATTGAGACTTTTTTTGCTTCCTCTACTTTTAATAAAACTATGAAAGAACTCTAGATGTTAGAAATTAATATATTGACTTCCTAATAACTCTCATTGCTTGTCTACTATGTAATACATTTGACGGCTGATGCAAAACTATACTGTGTACTTGACACTGATGTCATTTTCGTGTAGTTTTCATACAGTCGTTGATCATGATTGGCCAATAATACCCCATTCTCTTAATCTTCACTTTCATCTTAGGGCTAGATTGATGATCTTTACATAATCCTGAACGAATCTCTTTGACAATCTTCTGGGCTTCGTGCTTATCTGAACAACATAACCACATATGATCAAAGGAATTTCGAGAAAGTGTATCATTGATGAGGGCATAAGATAGAGCTCCAGGCTTCAATTGATGAGTTGTTGATCTATCTTGGGGTAATTTGCCTTCTCGCGGATATTCTAAAAATGGTTGTCTCGAATCAATGGAGCCTTCAACTGTGGCTACAACAGTTTGTTATTTATGTTGATCAATGTACCCCATATCAATTAGAGAGAGGACCTGACAACCTTGGACTTCAATTGGTACTGATTCCTCTTTTAGGAACAGTATCTCCTTAGCCAATTTTGCCAAAGCATTTGCAATGACATTACTGTCATGGGGTATTTGATACAAAGTGACATTAGAAATCTGATCAAGCATACTCATCGGATATGGTAATATTGATGAAGTCGGAGTTTGAAAATCTTGTATGTTCCAACAATTTGATTGATCACTAACTCTGAATCTCTGAAAACATTAACCTCTTGTATGTCCATTAGAAACCCATGGATTTTTTTATTTTTACGATAAATTTTGATTTTCTTTTGATCAAAGTTTTCATCACAATAATTTTATATTATTTAAATTCATCCACATTGTTTAGCTCAATTGGTGTTGTTGCTTGCATCGGATAAAACTGAGGAATGTGGTCTTTTTCTTTTTTAAAATTATTAGAAACAAAAAGTAAAACATAATAGTTTTTTGAAAAAATATAAAATATATATATAAAAAAAATATTAAAGCCCAAAATGTAAGAAAGCAAGAAAATAGAGGCATTATAATTCAAAAGATTATATATGATTCCTAGAAAAAAATTCAAATGACTCGACCATTTCTAAGTTTATTTTAAGGTGCTCAAATTTCATTTTCCACCTAAAAAAATTTGACAAAATGGATTTAAACACTTGGAAAAAAATGGAATTCATTTGGTTCTTATCTTCTATTTATTAAAGGCAGAGTTAACATAGTCAGCGACATAATAAATGTAAAACGTGAATCTCCTTTGATTCTAATGGGCCTGTTATCCTACTATAGATCAAAGTTTCCTTGCCTTATTGCAGTTGGTCAGGCAATAAAAGTAATGCCCTTAGCTCATTATATGTTATTCAATGGCATTGAAGAGTAACTGGCATTAGTGAAACAATACCTTTAAGAAAAAAAAAAAATAGAATCAAGGCTTAACAAATAAAGTTATTATTTGTTCATTTGCATCTAGAAAATTCAATTGCATTAACACTATAAATTATGACATACTCTACATCACAAGCTCTAACCCCAAATTGATATGGTTAAACTTACTCTCAAGCCAAAGATTTTAGACTTGTTAAATATGTTCTTCACATAAATTCAACATATATCCTTATTAATCGGTTATAAATTTTTTTGGCTTTACTCTTGCATGTCTTTTTTATAACTTCTCAATATGAAGCATACCTTAACGCTTGTTACAGATAATGCAATGGCCCTTTGCATCTCATTGTCTGAATATGAGATATACACCTTACCTAAGTTGAGTTATACATTGCGTCTATTTTTTGAGGTTGTTGGTAATTTTTTTAACAAAACCTAAAAAATGATTCCAATATATCTCACCTATTAACTTTCAGACTTCACATATTAGCTAGCATGAAAATAATGGAACACATATCTATAAAAAAATTATGTAGTTAAAGTTCTAATCATCAACATAATCATTGTTTTAAAGTTTAATTAATATTTTTATTGATTATTATTGATTAGGAAAGAGAGATAATTGCGATTGAAGAAGAGGGATGGGAGAGCTTGGACATAATTGAGGATGGGACAGAGGATAAAGTAATTCTTTAGGTTGAATATTTTAATGAAAACTCATTGAGTGATAAGAGTTATGGGGATTTTTTAATTTAAAATTCTAATATTTATGGCTTGTGATATTTTTAAGTGGAGGATACTATGAGTAAGAGAGAGAGAGAGAGAGAGAGAGATTTATTTTGAACTTATCTTAGTTGTTATTTTTTTTANGAGAGAGAGATTTATTTTGAACTCATCTTAGTTATGTTTTTTATTGTATTTTGATATCCTTACATTGATAGCTTGATATTTATATAACCCATCTTATTTTGAAGATTTTATAGTATGATGTTAAAATATTACTTCTTATTTTAATGATATCATTAAAATATTGATTTCAGTAACATATTTAGTAGCAATAGGTTTTCAACAAAATTTATCTTTCTTTTTAACTATCAATGATAAATGTCATGATCATGCTAAAATTTTTTAATGAATTGCAGATAGGATGTGGCCAATTCATGAATACTCTAAACAACGAAAATCCATTAAGTGATAACCGGATAGTTATTATTTTGATTTGTGAAAGATCAAACTAAATTACATTGTCAATGGCTACAACGCATAAAAGGGTGACTTTCTACAAGAAAAATTGTATTTCTTAAAATTGATATATTCTCAGTTCTTAAAGTAGTTAAAACAAATATTTAACATCTCATATGCTGCTTTATTAAAATTAAAATCAAGATATCATCAAAACAGATAATCCAAAAATTTTCTTATTAATGGAAATAAAGCTTTGTTTTTGAGCCACTTAAGTGTACTATAAAGAGCATTGAAATGTCTAAAATGTGTATCCATTCATAATTATGATTAGGATTTTTAATATAATTTTTCATTCAACACTTGGTCTAATTCATTAATTGATGATAACTACTTTTAAAATAAATTTTATAGAAACAATGAGACATATACTAAATCAAGCATCATGTAATCTAAGCCCTTATGGTTTGCTTATTAATGACACAATTGTCTACGCACTCTTGTATATATTTCTTGTATTTGTAGTTAATAAGAAATTTATAATATAGAGACTAAGACTCTCATAAATGAAGCCTTTTCCAAGTTTTTTATCGGTCATGTTTCATAGATGTCATCCTTTAGTATGGAAGGTTTAAAAATTATGAACATACGGCGACAAATCTTGGCCCACAATAGATTTTGTAAGTCTCGAAAGGCATGAGTGTCACTTCTTTCAAATTGAGAAGGTTAAGATAAGCTTTATAAAAATAAATAAATAAGAACTCTTTTCTCCTTTTAAATTCCAATCAGTTTAGTAAAAATTCTATTGCAATTGTCGGTTTGATTTGGGTGGACTCAACATATGAAGTGATTAAAGGGGTCTAGTGATGTGATTGATCCGATGGAATGAAAACAATCACAATCAACTGTAATTTGGTAGCTTTCTTCTAATGGGCATATGTTTAACTTAAATGCTTGCTTGAGGTTGTATAAGTTAGAGATTTATATGTGCATAATTATAAATAAATTATAATCTTTTTCTTTATGTCTAAAAGTATGTGCTACCACGGCTATAATTTATTACATCCATATCATAAGACTTTGTTCTATCTTAAAGAAAATCAGCGATGTACTTGACATTACATATTATCTTCACAACAACTAAATTTAACTGTGACCAAGTATCTGATATTCACAAGTAACAAGTTGTGATTAATCTATCATGAAAAGAAACAATGGATCACTCAAAAGCTTAAGGTTAGCTCCTAGAAGTGTATGAGTTGATATGACATTCATAACATTGGCTTCATCCATAATTAATCTACTATTACTTATTAAAAGTAGCATACATTTGAAAAAGTGGCAGTCTTCACATTTATATTTAATAATAATTAAATATATTATAATACTTAAATGAGCATCATCAACAAGTTTAGCTGTCGATTTAAGAGTGGTGATGAAGGGAAAGGACTTTTAGGTTTAGAGGAATCAATTTCTTTTATTTTTCAATAAGATAGCATAACTGAAGCCATTTTCTATGGTTTATTTGTCTGGAAGTTTAATTTCATTTCTAACTTAAATTCTAAATTAAATTATAAATTTGTTTATCGTGATTGTTTGTGCAATTGATTATAGTAATCAAGTCTTCAAATATATTCAAATATTTAAGAACTTGAATGTTATCATCTCTTAAGGTTAATACAAAATAACTTTTAGTCATCATTCCCATGGAAGTATAGTCATAAGCATTTGTTTTTTTTTCAATTCAAGTTAAGGTAGTAATATTTTTCTTTTGTTGTTTGGCCAAAATATTATTCTGGTTATGTCAAATCTCTTACAAAAATTAAGAACATTATTTGAAAATATCATGGTAGTTGATTTGAATAAGAAAACCATCTAAAGGTTTATTCCATTGTAGTTTAAAAGAAAATAGATTTTAGATTTTTTATATTCATTATTATTTGGATGTCCTTATTAACCATGCTTATCAAAATTTATTAAACTTAAAAATTTTAAGTGACAAAAATCTAGTTATCCGCCATCATTATTTCATAATACTTGATTTTACTCTTTAATAATTTATTCAAAATATACAAAATAGAAAGTAAATATTTTGTTATCATATAAGCTTGAAAAAATAGACCTTTAATCTTTTACTTTATCATTGGCCTTTTCTTCAAGTGGTGCTTAGTTCTAAATAAATAAATTTAAATGTATCACAAGTTATGATAATTTAAGGAATTATAATTGCAGGAAAAATAACTACTTTTCAAATGGATGCATCCGACAACTTTCATAACATTGCTGGTTCTTACTCCATCGTGTCAAAAGTTGTCAGTGGGAAAATCTTCTCAAACTAGCAAATTGTCATAATTATGTTAAGTCAAGGAAAGCTATCAACAAAATAATTTGCATAATTTTTTGACTGCCATAATATTTTAAATCATTCAATTTTAAATGCTATGTTAGGTTTGATGTATAACTATGGTTGGCAGAAAATTATTGCATTTTCAAT
Organism: Phalaenopsis hybrid cultivar; assembly: GCA_002079205.1. Classification (NCBI taxonomy): domain Eukaryota; kingdom Viridiplantae; phylum Streptophyta; class Magnoliopsida; order Asparagales; family Orchidaceae; genus Phalaenopsis; species Phalaenopsis hybrid cultivar. Next base: position 126,080 of record JXCR01148676.1, on the reverse strand, counting down.
TACAGAAATTAAGAATATCATTATCACTGAGGCTAGTAAAGAGATGATTTGGCTATAGGTCTTCATAGCAAGACTGGGCCAGGAGCAAAGGTTTAGAAAGCTTCATAGTGATAGTATGTATATCATTTATCTAGCAAAGAATGTTATTTTTTGATGTTAAGAAGAAACACATTTATATAAGGCATCATTTCATTCGTTCACTCATAGAAAAAATGTCAGTTGTCTTTGGAGAAGATACCCAACAAAAAATCATGCATTTATGTTGACTAATGCGGTTGCAATGGAAAAACTGAAACTATGCCCGACTTCATTTGGAGTTCGAAAGATTGTAATCGGGCCTGAGCCACACTACAATTCATTACTATGAAGGGTAAATATTTGAGGAGAGGAATTTTTTGCAATCAATATCTAAGTGAGAGATTGTTGTGTGTAGATACTGATCGGGACACCCTAGCGCTCGGATGCTCTAGCACTCTCAAATACAAATGCTGCAACATCAAAAATGACACCCACCGGAAGATTCTAGGGCAGAAACTCGGCACCCAGGAGGACTCAACCATGCCCATGGTTGCTCACAATACTGAACCTCTGCAAACCATGAGTTTGATGGTGGTGTCATGGCATCAGAAGTAGTATTTTGCAGTTTGAGATTTAAAGTCTTTGACTCCGATGTGAGAAGTAGTGATTTTCATCTGTCGCACGTGAAGTTATCTCTATGGTGTGCACACAAAGAAGAGCTTTTTGCGAATGAGTGTTTGATGATTCCAACCTTAGGGCTACAGTATGTCCTTTACTCTCTCCCCTTAGGTAAGATTTCAACCTCTGCACATTGACTTTAATGATATTCCCAGTTTTGTTATTCTGAATATTTACAGATCCGAATGGATACACCTTTACTGGAACGAACAGTTCTGACCACCCGGACTTTAATTTTCTTTGAAATAGTTTCAATCTTGAATTATACAATCAAATCTCCCGTTCATGTTGAAATTCCATCATAAGGGGCCTCTGATCATGTTACTTTTTTAGTTTTTCCTTCTAAATCGTGGCACTCTCATAGGCTTTATCTAAGCTCTTCAAATTGGTTTAGCTGTAGTAATCTTTTTTCTGTCATATCTTTCAAATTATAATTAAATTTCTTAGTTGCCCAACAAGCTTTATGTTTCAATTCTATTGGCAAGTTGGCAGACTTTTCTAAAAATCAATATGTAGGGCAAGATTCCTATGAAAGTTTTAAAAGCAATCCTATAAGCTCATAATGCATCATTGAACCTAAGAAACCAATCTTTTCGATTTGGGTTAACAATTTTTTTAGAAATTCTCTTATTCTTTCTATTGGAAACCTCAGCTAAACCACTAGTTAATGAATGATATATAGTAGCAATCTTATGAGTTATTCCAAATTTTCAAAGTAAAGCCTCCATCTTTTTATTACAAAAGTGGCTACCACCTTCACTTATAATCACCCTAGGTGTTTCAAATCTACTAAAAATGAGTTTCTTTAAAAATTTGAGAACACTCTAAGCATCACAATTTGGTAGTATTACTGCATCAATCCACTTGGAAACATAGTCTACTGCTTACCTATATATAAAGATTTCCTAAAGAAGCTGGAATAGGTCTCATAAAGTCTCTACTCCAAAATCAAATATCTCAATTTCCAATGTTGCATTGAGGGGCATCTCATTTCTTTTAAAAATGTTTCCTACTCTCTGACTTCTATCACAAATTTTCACATACTGATTAGCATCCTTAAAGAGGGTAGTTCAATAAAATCTAGATTGCAAAATTTTAGCAACAATTTTATATCCACCAAAATACCCATCAGATTCTAAATCATGACAGTCCCTAATAATATCATTGACCTCTTCCAATGGCACACATCTCTTAAAGATTTGGTCTTTACACTTCCTAAATAAATAGGGCTCATCCCAATAATAGAATCTGGCATCAAAGAAGAATTTCTTTTTTGGTGGTTAGTGAGATCATTAAGAATGATCGAACTAACAATATAATTTACAATATCAACATACCACGAAGTGATCCTCCCAGAGATGGCTAGGAGTTGCTTATTAGGAAAGTTCTTATTTATGTCTAGAAGACACTCATCAGATTTCCCTTTATCGAGCCTGGACAAATGGTTAACTAGATTCTTTGTACCCTTTCTATTGATAATTTGCAAAGCAAACTCTTGCATCAAAAGGACCCATCAGATCAAGTGGGGTTTGGAATCTTTTTTGGTCACAAGATATATGATTACGGCATGGTTGGTGTGAACAATGACACAAATCCCTATCACGTAGGCTTTAAACTTGTCAAGTGCAAATACTATGACCAGAAGTTTCTTCTCAGGAGTGGTGTAGTTCAATGGGGCTTTGTTGAGGGTTCTACTTGTATAGTAAATGACACGAAATTATTGTCTTGCTATTAGCCTAAAACTGCTTCTATAACAAAATCACTAGTATCACACATCAGCTCAAATGAAAAATCTCAATCAGGTGCAATCATCACAGGTGCAACGACTAACTTAACCTTAAGAGTCTTTAAGCAGCTAGGCAGGCATTATGAAATTCAAAGAGCAAATCCTTCTCTAATAAATGATGAAGAGGTTTTTTTATCTTAGAGAATCTGACGTGCCCTAAAAAACTCCTAACTCCTTTCAAAATGGTGGGTGGTAGAAGCTTTTCTATCACTACAATTTTGGCAAGGTTAACTTCCATACTTCTCTGAAATGTAGATCCTCAATGCTGTAATAGTCCTAGTGGGAATCAACTAATTCTTATCATTCTCCACAACTGTGACCCCCCTTTCTTTGGTACATAATGAATTGGACTGACCCAGACACTATCTGAGATAGGGCAGTTAATGCTTGCATGAAACCACTTCAAGATCTCTATCTTTTCTACCTCTTTAAGGATGGGGTTCAGTCTTATCTGTGGGTCAGCTCTAGGCACATGACCCTCTTCCGTCAGAATTCTATACATACACAAGGATGAGCTTATTCCTTTGATGTCAGCTATGGTCCACCCAAATGCCTTCCTAAATTCTCTAAGCACCCTCATGAGCTTAACTTCTTGCTCCATTCTCAATTCAACAAATATGGTAACAGGAAAGGTTGAAGGTCCTTCTAAGTTAGCATATTTCAAGTGAGTGGGTGAGGCTTTCAAGTCCAGATTCCTCTCAACCTCTGTGGATGATACTAGAGGCTTGGTGTGCAAATTCACGTCTAAGGTTTCAAACCTCTCCGTAAACCCCCTAGAGTCGCCCTCTACAAGCAAAGCAGATTTAACACTAGATTTCTCAGTCTCATCCTCAAACTCCTCTTGCTCTGCTGGAATATCTTCCAAATGTTCAGAAAATTAGCTAGTCACCACCCATCTACTAATGCAATCCTAAAGCAATGATCGTCACTTGGATCTTAGGGAAATCTCATAGATTTTGTGATATCAAAAGTTGCTTCCTCATCATTCACCCTTATGGTTAGTTTCTCTTGTTGTACATCGATCATTGCCCTATCGGTGGCTGAGAAGGGTCTTCCTAAAATCAGGGGTGTCTCTTTATCCTTCTCTATGTCCATGACTACAAAGTCGGCAGTGAATATGAAGCTTTCTACCTTAACTAACACATCTACAATGATATCCATAGGAAAGGCTAAGGAGCTAACTGTAAGGTCAAGGTGGTGGGTGTAACCTCTCCTAGTTCAAGTCTTTGGAAAATTGGCAGTGACATCATATTAATGCTATCTCCCAAATCAAAAAGGGCCCTCCTAACAAATTTCTCTCTTATGACACATGGGATAATGAAACTATCAGAGTCCTTCATCTTTTCAAGTATTTTCTTCTGTAATATTGCACTACACTCTTCTGTTAGTGCCACTGTCTCTCCATTCCCTAATCTCTTTTTTGGGTTAGCACATCCTTCAAGAATTAATCATAACTAGACATTTGTTCTAAGGTTTCAGAAAAAGGGATGTTTATGATTAGCTTTTTGAAGACCTTTAAAAACATAGAAATTTGTTGATCCAATTTTTGTTTATGCAACCTTTGAGGGAATGGGGGTGAAAGTCTCTCAGGTTCTTTCTTCTTAGGGGTTTTAGTTTTTTTTTTTAGTTTACTTAGCAGGACTTTCTTCTTCGTTTGCCAAATTTGATTCTACATTTTAGTTTACTTATGTGTTACTAGGGAATGCTCCTGGGTCCTATGGTTGAAAAAGTTCATTAATTGCCCCAATTGCCTCTCAGTGATTCTAATGGTTCATGACTTTGTGTTATCAAATGTAGCTGTCTCACCAACTCCTCCAACTTGGCTAGCTTTTGGGTGAAATCCAAGGGGTATGGGCTGGTCTTTATCCTTGGGCAACTTGGTTTTGTGCTCCTCTCCCTAAATTGGCTTGGTTATTGTTGTTCCATAGCAGGTTGTGTTGCTGTTTTCATCCAGGATTGTAGGTATTGGAGTAAAGGTTGTTGGCCTGCTTGTGGTTTCCTATGGCATTCAGATCTTCTAAAGCAGAGGTGGTAGGGTCTATCAAAGTCTCATCTCTAAACTTCTCTATCTGGGGTGGGGCCTGTACTACACTTATAGTGAGACTATCCAATTTCTTGGATATGGCAGTAACCTAGTTAGCTAAGATACTCTGGACATCTGTTTCATGCATACTGGCCACCTTCCTGGGTTGCACACTCCAAGCAGACCATTGAAAGCTATTGATGGCCATCTCCTCAATCAAGTCATAGACTTCATCATAGGGCTTAGAAATCAGTGAGCCCCTTGCAGCATTTTCTAAGTCCATTATAGAATGGTTGGATGATCAACCAGTTGGGTAAGACATGGTGGGGGCGTTTTCTAAGTAACTCCTTAAATCTATCCCATGCCTCATAAATGGTCTCTCCCTCAAATTGTGCAAAGAATGTGATGTCATTTCTAAGTTTTATAGTTTTGGAAGGACGGAAATACTTAGCTAAGAATTTAAGGGCCAAATCATTCCAAGTGCTAATGGATTCTGGGGCTAAGGAGTTCAGCCACATCTTGGTTATCCCTAAGAGAAAAGGGAAAAAACCTTAATCTAACAACGTCGTTGGGGACACCGTTATACCGAAATGTGGCAGATAATTCTAGGAAGTTTGCTATGTGCAGATTTGGGTCTTCAATGGGCCTCCCCCAAATTGGTTCTGTTGAACCATTTGAATCATGATAAGTCTCAATTCAAAGGTATTGGCTTCTACTGCAAGGTAATGGATACTCATGTGAATCTTCTCAGCAGAGTGGTTGACAAAATCTCTAAGAGGTCTCATGGTTCGGTCCAGAAGGTGAGGCGAGCCATTCCTACAGATTTTTTTGGTTCAGTGAGTTCTCTTCTACGACGTCTAAAAATCTGCTCAATTTTAGGGTCAAACAATGTTAAGTCAGTGCATGCACCCCTACGCATACACTAGTGAACAAGTGAAGGTGAACTCACACACTAGTGATCCTAGTCTCAAAGAAAATGACTCAAAAAGAAAAGCAATTGACTCCAAACACAAGAGGTACTTCAACACATAATCACAAGCAACATGCAAAGACTCAAACGAAACCAGGAAAATTAAACAATTAACACAAAATTTATTTATTTTTGTTTTTTTGTTTTTTTTTTTTCAGCACATGCAAAGAAGAGCATAAAACAATACAAGTGGAACAAGAAATATGAAAAGAACAGGAAAGAAAAGCAACAGACACTGAAACGAAAACAAAAACAAATACCGAACTTAGATTTCTAGTGGTTCAACTACAATTCTCCTATGTTTAAGAACTTCTCGTTAGCGCAGCTTCCCCTATAACGATGCCAAAAACTTGACGCGCCAAAACTAACTACAAAGTAAGTTAGCCCCACAACGAGAATATACATTTCAAATAATAATGCGGTTAAAGAGCACCCCGTATTGATCCCACAGGGAAGCTCATTAATAAATTGTTTTGAAAAGGCAAAAGTTCTAGTTTACTAACTATTCCAAACTAGTTTAACGAATTTAGAAAGCAAGAACAGAAATTTCTAAATCTAATAGATTTCGAAGAAACCAAACTGAAGAGAACATAGATCAAATTCTTTTAGTGGTTTTCTAATAGTAATGATGATCATGCCTTTATGATTTAGGTGTGACACTTGACTTGATTTTCATACAAATTTCTCTTTCGTGGTGGTTTATCAACCGAGGATATTGAGTTCTTCTTAAGCTTATGTCTAAGTCCCAAGAAGATTTGGAATTCTACAAAGATAGCTTCCACTTATTTTATGACATCCCTAATAAATTTCGATCCCCTATAATTATTTGCAAGATCCTGAATAAAATATTCCTTTTTTATTCGGATATCGTGGTTAATTTAATCGTTTCACTATGCTCTATGGATTTCGTAGACCACGATATATTTTAAGGTCCTAACTAACCAAATTAGGAGTAAATGAAGGACACAAGATTAACCAACAACTCTTAACAATTCAAAGCACATAAATGATAAGAGAAGTTTAAAATAAAAATCAAACTAAGAAAACCATCCCAATAATAAAAAAGACACAAAAAACGGTTTAGCTAATCATGGCTTGAGAGAAAAATAAATAAAATTTCATGGAAATAAAACCTGTAAGAAATATTTTTATTGTAATAAAAAGCACTCACAACCCTTTAATCTCATCTTTTACAAGAATAATCTCTAATTTCTCTCACAACTCTCTCAGAAAATATAAACAAAAAAAATATGGAAGAATAGAAAAATTCTCCCCTAAACCCTAGCCTCTTCTACATTTCCCTCTCCAATAGCACCCAAAATTCTCTCATTATAATGATTTTATAGAATGAATTCAAAAACCTTACCAAATTCTTCAGAATCTCGCATTAAAAATTCTCCAAAAATGAAAAGATGTGTCGGTGTGACCACGCTTGACCTGCGGCGTAATTACTCCTTTGGCTCGGGTTTGGCGGCATGGTCACATCGCGTTTCGACGTGGCTATGCTAGAAAGACCCTTCACATGGTTTGCTTTAACAAATTGGGTGTGAACACGTTGCGTATGTGGCGTGATCATGCCAGTTTCGGGCGTGGCTACGCCAAGTCAGGTTTTTCTGAACTTCCTCGTTTAGCTCATATTTTTATGATAGTCCTCTTGTAAACTGCAAAATTCAATTCCTATCTTCTAAAAGCATAAAATATTGTATTTAAAGAGGAAAATAGTTGGAATTAAAGCATAAAAAATATGAAAATTTGACGCATATCAATCCTCTCCCATAATTTTGAAGTATGACACATCAACTTCCTCGCAAACCCTTGTACGTCCCTTTTATTCTTTGGGGACCAAAATAATCTTCCTACACTTTTTAGGCGTGTTTGTAGTTTTTAAAATAATATTAAAAAATTTAATAAGCCAAGAAACTTCAAAATCCTCTAAATATTTTCACATTTCAATTGAAATATCATCAGTTCCTACTAATTTTCCACGCTTGGTTTTCTTTAAAGCCATCTCAACGTCTTCTTTAATAATACAATGATAAAAATAAAACATTTTATTATAATTAACGATATTAAGATAACTAAGGTCGATCGTATTTTCAAAAACTTCATTGAAATATTTATAAAAATTGCACATCCACTTATGTTAATCTTTTACGAAAAACACATTTTGATTTTCCTCTTTAACACATTTAAATTAATTTTTTTTCTTTTCTTTTGCTTTGTTTGGCTAGTTTATATGTATATATTTTTCATCATTTTTAGTCTTTAATCTATCATAAAGATGATTAAATGCAAAGTTTTTAGCGTCACAAATTATTTTCTTTAACTTCGTACAAGTCATCTTATGTTTTTATCAGTTTTTAAAACTTTAACATTTAAACCAATTTTTATAAACTAACTTCTTGTACTTTATCCTTCTTTTGCACATTATTATTCCACCAACAACTATTTTTATTTATAAAAATTTTTCCCTCTGATTCTTCGAGTGCATCTTTTGTCACTTGTTTAATAGTATTTTTTACTTTATCTCACATATAATTCACTTTTTATGAATATGCCAAATATTGAAATATTGAAATCTTAAAGTTTACTCATAAAATAATTTTATTTGTATTTTTTAGATGTTTCTATCTAATTCTATGATAATATTTCATTGTATTCTTCATTTTAAAATCCAGAGCTAATAATTAATGTTGAGTACTTAAATGTTTACTTTAAATCACCTTAAAATCTTTACATTCTCGATGTACTCTTTTCTCATTAAAAAATAATCAAATTTTGTTTTATTAAATCCATTCTTATAAGTGATAATATGATCATCCCATTTCTTAAATAAAAAATAAGTAATAACAAAATCATATGCTAAAATAAAGTCTAATACGATTTTATTTTCTTCATTAATTACTCAAAAATCATAGCTACCAAGAATATTTCTAAAATTTTTACCACGCTACCAACATGTTCATTTAAATCTCCGCTAATAAATTTTTTTTCTTCAAGAGGTATAATTTGTATTAATTCATCTAGGTCATTCCATTATTTTTTTTTTGAACATATATCTAGACCTAATTGAGGAGCATAAACATTTATAACATTAAAGATCTTAGCATCAACTATGATCTTTAGAGCTATAATTATATCTCTAATTCTATTAATATTGACAACATAATCGTTCAAACTCTTATCTATAATTACACATACACCATTTCTAGCGTGACTCCTACCTGAATACTAATGTTTATAACCTAAGTTATCAATCTTCTTAGTTTTTTCTCTAACTCATATAGTTTATTGAACTCATAAGATTTTTATCTTAATTTTACTAATTTACTTATGAGAGTACCTATATTCCAAGATCTTATCATAATATTAGTTTCATGAACTAATTTTTACACCTGCATCCGTTCGTAATGTGGGAATCCTTGCTTATTTGACACTACACCCGAGCACCGGTATAACAGCCCATGCATACTTTTCAATGCATTCAGGTCATACAACATGTCGCTTTTAAGGTTTTTGTTTGATAAAAAGTTGCAACTCATTTTTTTTAGAACTCAACTTTTTGAGCAATAAAACTAATTCTGTTAAACTTTGTGGCTGCTGTACTTGGCACTTATGCCTGTTTTGTAGAGCAGAATGACAAATGCGATGTAGAAGTTGTGTTATGAGATAACTAAGATGAAGCATGAATTAACAAAACGAAATCACGCACACAAAAAAACACCAAGATTTGTTGTATGACTTCAAAAGAATAAATCCTGTGCAAATGAGAAGGATTTGATTCATTAAATAAGAAGCTACAAATGATGTACAAAATAAAGACATTCATTAGTTCTTATTAAAGCTCGAGTACGCCAAATCTCAACAAAGATGAAGCCCAATGAAATCCCAACAATGATGCTTATTTAACAAATATTTTCTCATATGCACCACAGAACCCTAATCATTAGGGTAAATTGTTGTCGCCTCGAAACCTTTTTATGATGGAGAAGAAATTGAGAATGAGAGATCATATCTAAACTAAAATTTGTCCTCCTTAGATTATATGGAAATCTGAAGTTTCTTGAATCCCAAAAACACATGATTCAAGAGGTTTACCAATCGTTGCACTTGAAAGGACATACCAATGGCACGCAAATTGATTTAGATCACCCATGCCTCTTCACAATTTCAAAGAACTAATTTTTCATAAGTACTCAACGAGCAAGACATTCATTCCATACACAATGCTTCTTACAGCCCCTACATTGTGTTGCACCAAACACTAATCAGATTGAGTTAATTTTAATAGTATAACCTTCCACCTTACATCAAACATTTTTGCCGATGATCATATTATGAACATAAGATGAACATTTTAAAAGTATAAAACATTGCCATCACTCAACATTAACCATTTCAAATGTTTTTGTAATTCCTTAATGAAATTCACACAGCACTGGATAATTTTTAACACAACTTTTTTCAAATTCTGTGAAACTTCAGCTTAATGTGCATGTGGAGAGGCATGTATGAATGTCATCAGGTTCAAACTCACATTGTGCAGCAATTACAGTACCTAAATAACCCATCAAGCACCAGTCCCTCTCCCACCTCTGAGCTCCACAGGCAGGCCACCCTTCAACTCGAAGCAGAACTCGAAAACTGGTACTCCGCCTTCTGCAACCTCGTAAAATCCCAGAGAGACTACATTCACGCAATCACGGGCTGGCTTCGCCTCGCTCTTTTCCAATGCCCGCATAACCAACTCGACAGAAATCATCAAAACTCAGAAATACAAGCACTCTGCGAGGAGTGGCAGCTCGCCCTCAATAGGGTTCCTGACAAGGTTGCATCTGAGGGGATAAAAAGCTTCGTAAGCGTTATTCACGCCATTGTCGCACAGCAAGCTAAGGAGCACAGGCAGAAAAAGAGATCAGATTCTGCATTTAAAGAGCTCGAGAAGGGATCAAAAGTGCTCCGATCATTCGAGAGCAAATATGGGCCTTGCTCATCTAACGGCTATGGTGACAATGCTAGCAGAACACCTGTTATGGAGAAGAAAGCGAAAGTGGATGCTTTGAAAACAAAGGCAGAGGAAGAGAAGACCAAGTATGAGAAGAATTCTGGAATCACAAGGGTGATGACACTGAACAATCTCCAAACTGGATTGCCCAATGTCTTCCAGGCAATGACCGGGTTCTCGAGCGTGTGCGCACAAGCATTTAGTGTGGTTTATAACCATCAGAGGAGCTCAAACATTTCCTTTAATTACAATAAGTTGCTAACTTAATACAAAACAGAAGGAAAATGTGTATTTCATGTGTAAAAAGTACATATTTTAGTGTAGATTGTGATAATGTGTTGCTTTTTTGTATTGTATCGCTGTAGGCTTCAGAACCATGGAAATCTTACAAACATTGTTGTAGTTGTGCAGATCTGATTTCTATTTTTTAGGCTGATTTAGATTTTTGTTAACTGGAGCGAACAAACAAGTGAAGGTTTCATTTGATAATGCTTTTCTTTCTTTGTATTCAATTCTGATGAGGATATGGGGAAGAAAAAATAGGATTTAGAATGAGTGGAAAACATAGAAAGAAATGATGCAATTTCTTTCTCCTGACTTCAGAAAAAAAGAGGACATTAAATTATCATTTGAGTTGGATATTATGATCTTACATATGTTCTGATTTTGGATTGGAAAATAAATAAAAATGATGAGACAATTGAATTGAAATTGGTTTTCACCGTTTTGTTCTGTTGATGAGTAGTGATTTTTTCCTTCTAATGAATGAGGAAGATTGGAAAACCAAACTAGCAAACATTTTGTATTATACTTTCTTTATCTCTCTAAACCAATACATTCATATTTATACTGCATGTTAATACTAAAAAGGGCCAACTAATAACAATTGTATTTCTTAACTAATATTATGTAAGAAAACACGAAAACCAATTGCTAGCTAATAATATTATGAGCACAACGAAATGTCTCTCAGGCATGGGAGAAAATATTGCGTCTGGTTGTTCACATGGATGACCAACCCCAGGGCGACAACTTGGCATGGTCAGGCGCCACCTTAGCTTGTATACCGAGCTGTAGCTCGACAGTTGGTCGTTAACATGTATGGACAACGAACGTGATATTTTTATCTAAGCATGCGAACGGCGGACGCAGTATTTTCTGCGAGTATAGCCAGCCACCACATCTGGCTCTCCCCTAACTTTATATTTTCTCTAATATTTTCCACCAAATGTTTAATTTTTCTTAATTATTGAGCAAAAAAATACACAGAGCGCTAAAAAATTACCTAAGTTGTCAAAACTATATAAGAAAAATAGTAAATTTTATTATTTATATAGAGAAATCTCAAATTTCATATGTGCATTACTTAGTTCCATCCCTGAGCCTCATCAGGAGAGATGTGTTAGATAGGTTGAAAAAGGAAGTCAGAAGCACCTATGGAGATAAATGGATGACATAAATCTTAGTTTTGTAATACATACATAGCACTTGAAAATATTGCTATTTAGAAAGCTAGCACTCTCTTTCATCAACTTTTCAAATTATTACTCAAATATAACAAATCACAATAAACCTCCATCCATACTTTTATTTTTTTATCAAATTCTCAATTATTTGATTGTGAAATGTATAAACACAGCTGTTCAAAAAATTCAAAAAATTCACCAAGGTTCTAGTTTTGGAAAATAGCAATAATTTGAATGCTATTTATGTAATTATTCCAAAAAGTTTTAAATTCCTAAATCTAAGCTAAAAAATTAAAATCTAACTCCAACAAAATAAAGTAATAAAATTGAATTTCAAAAAGTATCAACACCATGAAAACTTTTAGTTTGTTCAAAGGAAAAAATTTTCAATTTCTCCATATGAAATCATAAAAAAAAAAGCTTAAGAAAGCTACTAGAGGAGTTCATGTTTTAATTTTAAAGAGAAATCAAAGAAAACAGATTATTTCGAGGGGATTGCAACCAACTGGGGTATGATTCTCGTAAGAGTAAGACGAAGGAAGAAGAAGAGGAAATAGGTAAGGGATTGGTGTCCGTTCAATATATATTAGGTTTCTAACATTTTTTTTTTGGCAAAAAAGAAGTTGAAAATTTTTCGTCTGCTGGAAATTCGTCTGATATAAGTAAATTATAAACTGAAACTTTTTCTGCAGAATTTTCTGCCAAAAATATTCTTCGATGCACTGATCTGTAGAAAATTCAATCTGTAACTTCTCATGAAAATTTTCACGGAAAATTCCATCGGTTATAGCTATCTTTTCTATAGTACATCTAGTTCAATGTTATATATAACACTAATGTGACACCCTAAGTGTTTTTATATATTTATATCATTATTTATCATTTTATTATTATTATGTAACATATGTAATCCTAAAAATGAAATATGATGTGAATCAAATCAGTTTTTAAAAAGGCATTTACATGCTATAGATATTAAACTTGAAATCTCATGTTAATATTAAAACAAGTTTTATGTAAAGAGATGATATTCACATAAAGAAAAGTTTTTATCAATCATCTATAACTTCTCATAAGAGCCTAATATATAAATAATTAATTTTTTAAACATAATAAAGGTATAAAATATTAATGGTTTTTAATATAAGATGAGGTATTCTACCATTCGGAAAATAAACCCCAAAGAATCTACCAGCACAAGCTTGGTAGAATGAAAACCTAACATTTTCTTCTCCTTCTACACTCATTCCCCTCAACCACCCACATTTTTATTAGTATTTTTTGTAAAGGAATAAGCATCCAAAGTCAAGTTTCCTTATCTATATACTTGCAAGTGCATTATATTCTTCTTATGGCTCCCTCTCCATACTCTATGCCATACACTCTGTTATTTTATCATATAACAAATAAAATATTGAATCATATTATTGGTCTTAATTTATATAAACAATATAGCTTTTTATAAACTCTCATTATCCTTTAATTCTTATTAAACTAATATAATTATACTTAAATTTAAATCTAATTTGCAAATTTTAATGTACTAATCATATCTTAATATTTATATCATAAATTCCTCATTTTGATCCACATTTTATGTTCTTATGAATTATGTAAAGAAAATAAAACTTTTCACAACTTTTATTTTGATGATTTTACTTAATTGTATTTTTAAGATAAGTAAAACTTGAAAGTTTTAAATCTAATTTCACAATATAGCTTAAATCGATCATCTCTTGAACAACCTGAATAAGTTTTTTTTATTGCTAAAATGGTCGTAATGTTCAAATCCTATTATGGTATGTTGCCAATACTCACACAAATCTTAAGTATGATTATAAAGTAGATGAAACACAATGTAAGCTCTCGGGTGAAATCGCATTTCACCTTTTTTTCATGTAAGTAGTCAAAAAATTAGTTTTTAAACAAGATTAAAAAAATAGTTTTTAACCAAGATAAAACATAAATGTAACACAAATAATATGGTTGAACTTTTTTACTTTTAGATTGCTCAAACTTGAAGTAAGTCAGTTGTTGACCTTGCCGACATGGTTAGGGGAATGACTATAAAATAAAAGGCAACAAGGAAGCTAAACTCCATAAATTAGTTCGCAAAATTAGTGTGACATATCGAGGAGTGCATTAAATAATAATAATGAAAATGAGCAATTTATAGTAAGGCAATGAATAATATTCAAGACCGAGATTGGGACCCGTCACGAAAGATATGCAGTTGATAATGAGAAAAAAGAACGCACATATAGAGTGTGGCAGCTGATTGATTTACCTTGAATTCATGCTATCTTATTTATTTGGTATAAAAGAGCACACATTATGGAACACCTATGTTGATGATCACTAATATGTAATTAGTTTTGTTAATGTACCATTTAAATGCAAGTTAATTTATGCAATATATATTGTCATTTTTTAAAAGTGTTAATATTATCATAGATAATCCATGGTGTATGAATGTGCTATTACAAGTCTCTACAGTAACGATCAATAACACAATGTTGATGATGGAGTACAAATTGGTGTGCTTAATACATCTAGCCTAATGGAAGGGCGGAGAAAAATGAGGTTTAAAAGTCTCTGAAGGTGTCCAAGAAAGTACATAAATTTAGTTTCCATGGACTAAGCCAATAAAGTTTCACTTCTTCAAGAAATACTATAGTGCAATGGTGTAAGCAGAAAGTGTCAATTAAGAGAGTGTGATTGATGATAACTAATAAGATGAAGAACTAGATTAAGAAGTTGAAAGTTGATGGCATTTGAAATTTGATCTGAAGATGCATATTTGCCTATCATTATGTAGTCTTTTTCTTTCTTTAATATAATTAATAGAATAAAAATGATGATTGATTTGGATAATTCACTATTGTCACTAATAGAGTTGAGCAACATTTAACTCCATGTTTTTTTTTTTTGAAAAGAAAGAATTGCTAAAAAACCTAATATGTACATTCATAGCATGAAATTAAATATGGTAATACAATGTTTTACAAATAAACCCTTAGACTTCTTCAATATTCTCTTTTTACTAACATGACCCTAATTAAGCTCCAATTCTCTACACTCATCTTCAAGTTGGGCAAAAGATATCCATTAAACCCATCTTGTCGCATAGCTTAAACAAATCTAATGAACTGTCCTTTAATGAGGCAGTCAGCCACTTGCTTTTCTGTGGCTGCATGACTTAGCTCTAGTAGCTCGTTATTGAATTTTTCCTTGATGAAGAATCTATGACTGTCCACATAATTGGTTATATCGTGTTGTAGTAGGTCATTGACAATGTCGATTGCTGCCTTATTGTCGCACCACAAGTTCATTTGAGTTCCTTTGTCCACATTGAGCTCTACAACTGTCAGTCATCAACATGGGAAAAGTGGGATTTTAAATTATATATATATATATATATATATATATATATATATATATATATATATATATATATATATATATATATATATATATATATATATATATA